>JANJYQ010009435.1:713-12283 GCA_024605255.1 Rastrelliger kanagurta | reverse complement strand
ATAATATTCAGTTTACTACAGATCAAAATCGTTCTTACAGTGCGGCACAGTACTGGTTTATGTGGTTTACCTGGTTTCTGAATAACAGCATTGCAGGCGTTTGCTATCTCCTCCCTTTTGGCCTCATCTGGATACTGGTTGTCGTTGAAGTAGCTATAAATAGCAGAAGAGTCACACTGATTAAATTAATTTCACTACACAAGGACGATGTTCAACAAGCCGGCGTTACTGCTGTTTGTTGTGACGCAGTAACAACCAGGCCAATATTGAGAGTGTATGACAAGAGTCTGGAGAGAAAGGGGTGGAGGTGGGGGTGGGGGTGGGGTGTGTGGAGGTTTTGTTTCCTCTCATTTTACAGCAGATTTTATAGAACAGGCTGCAATATATCCTCGATTCCTCATGGAAATCAGCGTGAAGTTATGAAACAAACTCACATCTATCATCTTTTATACACTGCTCTTTAAAAAAAAAAATCTATATTACCCTCACCCCTCCCTTCCTTCCTTTCTTTACTCACCTCTCCATCACAGCCAGGCACTCTTTCCTCCAAGTGAAGCGGCTTCCCCGACGCAGCCTGAAGGTTCCCGGAGCAGTAGCGAGTGGCGGTGGGGTTTGCCTCCACTCCATGTCCTCAAGGGGCAACGGAGCCGGCCGCATGTTCAGAGTGGCACCTGGAGGGAGAGAGGGGGGAGCAGAGCAATTGGTGTTAAAATTACATAGCAGCTGCCACCAAAACAACAAAACCCTTTGAANNNNAAAAAAAAAAAAAGTAATAATATGAAAGGGCTGTTTTTGATAAATGAACTGAGCACAGCACAGCAGAGAGCGAGCCTAACCCTTCATGAAAATGTATGCGAGAACGTCGCCTTTTGCAAATCTAACAATATATTCTTATTATAAACTCGTCTGAATAGTGCTGACAAGGACTCTGCTGCCTCATCTCAAATCGTGACCGCAGCAAGAAGAAGAAAAAAAAAAAAAAGGCACCACAAAAAAGATTTGATTTGCCCTCTTTTGCAACTCTTCGAAAAACTAGTCACATAACAGCTCAAAGCTTGGATATATTATAGAGGTCAGGAGCATATTCACAGTGTCAAAATCTAATCTGACACGCACATTGTGAACCAGCCCTAACTGGGTCACCCTGCAACAGTCCAGGTTAACATAACAGCTTGAATAGGGCATCAGTTTTCTCTACAACAGTGATGGAAGAGGGCGAGCGTGCAGGCGGGCGGGTGTGCGTGCGTGCGTGTGGGGCAGGTCTGAGATGAGCTGAGCTGAGATGGGCCAGGCTCAGTCTGGCCATAAATAGAATAGAGCAGTTTCCAGTGCTGACGGTGCTGGCAGCGCTCCACCGAGGAACATGCCGCAGAGGACGAGGCGTGGGATGTCTGCTGCCTGGCTATAGGGTGATACAGCAGGCGCGCATATGCACATAAACACACAGTCGGGATCTAAAGCCAACGTGAGGTCTGTTTGTTGTTACTGTTAAACATCTACACTGCAGTCCGGATTTAAGCTTAAAAAAAAAAAAAAAAAAGAAAGAAAAAGAAAAGAAATCACTAATTTTAAACTTTTTCAGAGATAGGAAACTAATACAACCAAGACAAAACTTTTTTAATCCTTGTTTTAATCCTTCTACTTTTGTGCTTTTTAATGAGACGTAGCTTAAAAATGCTGACTTAGACTTGGCTTACTTAGACGTGGCTTTAAGGCAAAAAAAACAAAAACTATTCAACTCTAAAGTTCTTTATTGTTCTGAACAATGACAGGCTTAGCATATTTACCAGGAGCACTTTTTGATATCCATTTAATATTTCTCTTATGAAACAAATAAGCAATCCACAACAACGCTTTCTATATGTTGTCAATTCATTAACAACAACCTCTATAATGATTCATCAGTTTGTCTATCTGCTTTCTGGTGTCACCGAGGGCACGACGAGCCGCACTGAGCGATACAAAACACTGTGAAATATTGCAACACTGACTAACAAGAATGTGGTTTTGTTTTTGTAAACTATATTTTGTTATCTCAGGATTTTGGAGGCGACAGGATGGCTGTTACTGTGAACGATGGTGTCGCAACACTAGTTACAGTCTGTGTGGTTTGAATGGATGCTTACCAGACACTCACGTTTTGTGTATATAATTTCCAGTTGGGCCAATAATGACCTTCACCCGAACTCAGTCGGTTAAACAGACGACACGAGAACTGCTTTGATTTCTTTTTTTGGTGCGTAACGTTGCTTAATTCTCACCTAAACTCCGATCCCAAACGGTAATTTGAGTATGAAGGTGTGTGAAACTGAGTAGGCAATTTTCATTTCACTATAAACTCGACATCCCACACTATAACATTTAACCCTCCTGTTGTCCTTGACTCAAATCTGACTCATTTTCAAAATGTTTTTATATCAGAAACATGGATTTTTTTTTTTTTTTTTGTCTAATTGCCTTAAATTCACATGGATGGTTCCATACTACAAATATTCATTGCGNTTTTTTTTTTTTTGGTCTAATTGCACATGGACAGTTCCATACTACAAATATTCATCGCGACTTTTGCTGCATTATTAAACTTTATAGCATCTTTTGCATGATCGACAAGAAGAAAAACAGGAGCACTAGAAATGTTTGTGGCTATTTTGGATTTTGGCTGAAACTTCCACAGTAGTTTGTGTCTCAGCAGGAGCTTAATTTGTTGCCATTTTGCTTATAAAAGTTTGTACAACCAGAGCAAATAATCATGGGACAATGGAGCGGTTAAGGAACATTAAGTCATACCCCCTTAAAACCACGAAAATACATTTGCTGCTGTTATAATCTTGGCAAAAAGAAATGTCCATCAACTTTTATTTCATTTTATTTCATAAGTCTGGATGCTTCTGCCACGTCGAACATTTTCCATGGGATAGAATGGAGGCATCATATCAATCACAACTCACTGCACCACATTTACCACAAGATGCTGACTACCTCTACTTATCTCATTAAAAGTCTAACAGGAAACTGCAGGCAGCAGAGTGTTTTCCTACTGTGCTTCCTTTCTTTGGAGCGGCCTCCCCCGCTGTGATTACTGAGGCAAACTCTCGTGCTTGTCTTTTACATCCTTAGCTCATCAACTTTTCTTTACTTGGTCAAACACAAGCTTTGCAAAAGTAATCAGAGAGCGATTTCTTTATATATATATATATTTTTAAAAAAAGAAAAAAAAAAGACGCCCCCCCTTTTTTTGGTTTCATTTTGTTAACACGGCCCTTCAGCAAGCTATAATAATAAACCTGACCAATACACATACACAGTGTCAAGCTGTGAGTAGGATGGAAAAACTCAGATGTACCTGGAGTGGTTTTCTCCAGCGTGTACCAGCGGTAGAAAGCCCGTTTCTTCTGCTCGCTCAGGTCAGAGCCGTGCTGCAGCAGCCAATGAGAGATCCTGCTCTGGCTGATGCCTGGAAAGAAGCCAGACATCGAATTACAACAGTTTTTTTTTGTTTTTTTTTTTTGTAACATCAGGACCCCGGCACAATTTGTAGACAACCTTTAGAAGAATTCAAGAGACACAAGGGTATAAGAGAGGGTAAGGTGTTTTCTCCCTGCTCTTCACTGTGAGTTTATTTCTTCTCTGAGAATTTGTCTCCTTCACCACTTAGTCACTGAAACACTTCAGGGCCCTTTAACTTTGTTTTTGGCTTCCAATAACTTGTTCAACTGCAAATCAGAGTTTGACTGATATGAGTTTATAAAGGTTAAAGTGGATTAAAGTGGAAACAGACAACTTTTCAACCTTTCTCCCCTTGTGTTTCCGAGTAGTATTATTGTTGGCGCTGAATACTGTTTCAAAGACAGCGAGATCACTTTCCATTTTCCAAAGAAGAAAGATCAATGGAGAAAAAAAGAAGCATGTTCACTGAAGAAGCAAAGTGATATTGTCACCATTTTATCTTGAATTTAGGAACAGGCAAAAGCTACAGTAGCGATGTCTATTACATCATAATAACATAGTTAAAGTAGCGTTATTGCTTTGCACAAACGAGTAACTACAGTACAGTAAGGCTTGGTGTGGGGGTAGAAAGGGAAGAGAAGTTAAAAGAAAATGTCTGTTCATTCAGTTAATCTAAAATGGAAACATGACAGCAGACAGAAAATCTTCAGTAAGTCTTGAGAAAAGAGAACTGGGCTGGTAGCATGTTTGCTTTCTTTACCAAATGAACAAAACTAGCAACAGCAACAGTGACACACAGTTAATTTCAATATGACTAAGTGGATCAGTTATCCACCATAGCCAATAGGAAGTTTATTCAGGTGGTAGGCCTCAATGCAACTAAAATGTAGCTTACATAGATATAATAAGTGTGTCATTAGATTTGCCTGTGCAATATTCCACATTAGAAAAAGTTGTCCAACTGAAAGGTATTGTGAAATATATGTCTGATAGCTATCAGGGAAAATAAAAATCATATCCTCTTCTTCTGGTTACACAATAGCTGAAAAACTTTCCATATGCTATAAATCCAGCCTTGATCTTCCCAGGATATCTTACCCAGCAGCAGACTGAACTGAAAAAGTGAAAGCGAGGTCTACAGGGAACTGGTCTAAACAATGGTGGTATCATTATGCTATAGCAATTACATTGAGCTATCTACATTCCTTTCCTAATGATACATTGAAAAAAAAAAAAGTTGTCTGTTTCCACTTTAAACTTTGGACTGACGATACCCCTCTTCCATTAATCCAATCATGAGAAGTAAATATGAAATACATCGCAGTGTATTAAATTTTTAAAAAAAAATGTATTTTTGATTGATTGATTACCTCAAAGTGCAATAAAATTTAATTTGTTGGCAGTGGTCACAGAGATTTTATGGCTGTTGTCATAGAGACACCTCTGTAATTTCTAGAATAATATTTATCGTATGGCTGATATTACTCTAATTTATTTTGAATTAATACAACTATCAGATGAAAGGTTACAAAGCTTACAAATTCACGTGAAAGTGGAAAATCCAACTTCAAACTGGATCCAGAGGAGAGCTACTTGTTTGTTTGTTTGCATTTGTGCACATGTTGACCAGATTAAAATTTCTCCCTATCTTTAAGTAAATGCCTCCTCTTTGATTTTCCTTGGGTAACTAAACTTGTTTGTGGGTTTAACCCGATTTTAAAAAGGAACTGCATGAAAACACTAACACTAACAATTAATAATCAAATCAAACTGTGTCTAAGTGGATCCAAATTCTCCATTCGTGAAGTCTTTGTAAACATTTAAGATCTTCAACTATGAGACTCACTGAGTGCTGAGAGACAGACTAATGCATTGAAGGTTTTGGCTCTTATTCATTTGTTGACAGTATGAAAATAATAGCAGAGTATTGACAGCCTTATTCATTAACTTCAAATACAGACAAGTGACAGACTGGGTGCAGCAAAGTGTCATTGTGTCATTGCAGAGATCAAGTTTGTCACTGTGTCTGTTACTAACCAGTGACTTGTGCCACAACTGCCTGAGAGATCCTCCTGTTCCCCAGGAACGCTTTGATCTCCTCTTTCACCATACTGCTGTCCCTCCTGCAAACACACAACAAACATACACACTAGGCATTAGTGAGAAGACAGAAACATCACATCATAAAAATTGTCAGCAGCTAAATCTGACGTGCAAGTGTTCAAATCTGGTGCAAGCTGTCGTGCCATCATTTAGCAAATATTAACAAGTAAAGCTGAAATGTTTGTTTTGTTGTGGAGTGTGTGCTCCTTTACTTCAGACTCACACCATTAATTTAGTGTACAGTGCAATAACTGATTCCCTCTTTCCATGCAACATAATCAAATCTGTGTTTTTTCCTATTGTACATATTCAGAGGAAATCCATAAAACAAAGGCAACATTTTAATCTTGGCTATGCAGTATTTTGTGTATTGTTCCTGCTTCTTTTCTTTTAATAGCTCTCACATAATCAACATTGCATTTCAGAGAAACACAAAAGGCGGCGACTTTATGAATCAAAATGAGCCGAGACATAATCAAGAGATCTATATTTTCAAAAAAAAAAAAAGAGAGAAAAAAAGGGAAAAAAGTATTTGGAGATATGTTTCTATCTAAGTCGTCAGTGAAGGGGGTGGGTGGGGGGGGAGAAAAAAAAAAACATGCACAGACTTGCAGGAATGAAGGGTGGTGAGTGAACATGTGCAGTCACACAGTGTACCCACCCTGTTTTCTGGCTTCGAGCCCAAACCCCTCCCCTATACATACACAATAACACACACACACACATACATACACACACACACACACACACAGACAAGCTTATCACTGTCTTGGCTTAATTCCTTATCCTGGTACAGATAACGGCCAGATTGTGAACACCTGTCAAGTGTAAATGTCAAAGTGGTTGGTGTATTTTTACTAATAGTTGTTTCTTTTTCCAGAAAGTATTTCCAGTGGGCGCCTTCCCCCACCCCAAGTGCTCAAACCATACAATCACACCCCTTCTTTGAACCCTAGACTCACATAGTCAAAAAAAAAAAAATGTGGAAGGCATCAAAGTCCTGATCACTCTGTTAGCATATTTCTGAAATGAAAATGCGTCACGACTCTTGACATCCAGCATCAGTATTCCTCCACACCAGTCTCTTGCGGCGCAGCTAAAATTAGAGTTCAAAAACGCTGCTTGTATCGACACCAGTGAATCAATGTAGCACAAGCTGCTGTACAAGACTGAGGAAGAGTGGGAAGTGGAGGAGAGAAGAGGAGGAGGTGGTGGTGGTGGTGGTGGTGAGGGAGGGAGGGAAGGAAGGAGATGGGGGGGTGAGATGTGTTGCCAACTCAAAGGCCGAACCCCTGCAGAGACGGAAATGTGCACTTAAAAGTGAGAAAACTCAGAAGGGCACCGTGGGATTGTTGACAAGCTGAAACGGCGTGTCCTGCCCCCGCAGCCCCACTGAGTAAAAAAAAAAAAAAAAAGCTGAAGAGTCCTACAGGCACAGGGAGGGAGAGAGGACGAGGACGAGGGGCTTTTGAACACTACTTAACTTCTCGGGCTGTCTAAAGAGGACATGTAATTTAATGCAGAGGCAGCGTGAATGAGCGACGGGACAGCTAGCGCAGCGCCGAGGATAGAGCCTGAGCTCTAAATGCCTATTCTTATAACTGACTGTTCATACGGGGCCAAGCTGGAAGGCGGCGCGGGCCCCACAGCGGTGGTTGGAGAGGAGGAGAGAGGACTGTGAATGTGTGAAGTTCTTAGAAGAGGAGGACGAGAAGGAGGTGGCGAACATGTGGATTGTGATGGATTGTGAACACTCAAACCGTCAGAGCAATGGCTCTAACTGACTATTTTAAGCATGTGATTTCAAGCCTAATCTTATTATGTGACTTCATGTTATATTACCATAGGTGCAATAATAAAGCCTCGCTCCTAAAAAAAAAAAAAAACACATGTGCGCATTAACGTCTCTTATAGAAAGCTTCCCCTTTTTTACTGCAATAAATCCATTTGTTGACAATGCGCATAATCTCAACGTGTTGATGCCCTCACATCTGTTCTTTTGGTAAATCACAGGGTGTATTTCTTTATATGGAACATGGAGTACGGAAAAAAAAAAAAAAAAAAAAGGACTTATCACAACTGTCATGTGTTAGCCAACACAGTGTGGAACAGAAAACGTCTGTGCCAGCACTCCCATCTCTTCAGTTCCTTCTCTATTTGTTCAGTTTTGCATCTTTAGTTCTCCTTATCTAGTTGATTAAATGCACAATTCAAAATACACTTTTGAAAAAGAAAAACTGTTTGCTATTCGCTAATGTACAGATACGAGTGCTAGCCAGTTGACATGGAGCTATTTCATTAGTAGTCTTAAAATCTTTTTCTTTTTTTTCAAGCCTAATTGCAGGTCATTCACTGGTTCCAGTTTTCCCACTGCGAGGATTTGCAGGCCTCTATTTGCATTATGTGATAATAAGTTTGATATCATTGTAGTGTTGGTTGGACTGAACAAGATATGAATGTGTCACCTTGAGCTTAAGGAAATATTTTCAGTATTTTCTTAAATTTTATAGACCACAAAAAGGCAGATTTTTACAGTAGCGAAAATGTGGAGGGTTGTTAATTGCTGTTGCTGTTCAAAGGTGTACCATTATATGCATTTTTCACTATTTTCTCACATTTTATAGACAGAAAAATTGTATGAATCAATCAATCAAGAAGATGATCAGCAGATTCTTACAATAGGGAAAAATATGGAGTAGCTGTTGAAAAATGTGCCCCTGTCAAGGCTTTACGGCCTACGTTAAGTGCACAAGAGCTGCGATTGATTTGCTTCTGTATCTTGCAATATTTACTGATAATGACGACAACATGTCTCAGGTTGATTTGTTCAAACTCCTGGACACAAAACGTTGCTTTTTTTTTTAAGCCAGCTGAAATGTCCTTTTTGCCGCATCCCTCACAAAAGATAAACATACATGAACAACGCCATCCGATAATGTAAGACATGCCGATCAAGGGTTGCAGGGTTTACAACAATCAAACGTTCGAGAGCAATGCAAACCAGATTGTTCATAAACCACTGCTGTGACACATCAAAGCAAATGATTCGACCAGTTCAAGCTGCATCAGTGGCTCCAAATTAACACTGCACGCTACTAGCCAATCATCAGTATATTTCTATAAAGCGCCTTGATTATAGGTTGTATGAGAAGTTTTTCAGAGCAAAGAAAAAGAAAAAAAAAGGAAAGGAAAAACATGTTTATTTTACATTAGTGGGTTAACCAACATGGGACTAGCCATGGTGCTACCAATTTAGCACTGCACTCCTATTGGACCCACAATGGACTCCACTGTGAATTAAAACCACATCCGCGTCTATTCTAATCCATGAATTCATCTTCCTTGTCAAAATCCTGGTGCCTACATTTCCCAAAATGCAACTTAACCCCCTACAGTTTGGATGAGAGATTCAGGTTGGTTACACAAGAATGAAGCCTCATGCTGTGAGATTCAAAGCAGAGATAAGAAGCGTGTCAGCTAACCTCACTTCCTCAAAATTTTCTTCATTTTCAAACACGTCGTCTTCAACCCAAACGACAAGTGACATCACTCAAGGCAATTTATCACACACCTCCCACTGGAGACTATGTTTGTATAGCAAAAGATCTCAGGCTTCAAAATTTTGTGTTGTCGTCATCAGTTGTAGTGTTGCCCAACAATAATTTTCACATCTTTAATTGCATTGTGGTATAGTTAGCGAAAGTGATGTACATGTCATGGGGACTACTTTTTTTTTGTTCAATGCTGGCAGTGCACTATATAATAAAAAAGGGAGTGTAGCAAAGATTAATGAGCAAAGCTTCAATGTCTGTTTTGTTGTGGATTCTGTGCTCCTCATTCATTTGGTGTACTGTACAATAACTGATTTCCTCTCTCTGAATGTAACATAATCAAATCTGGGTTTTTTTTCTATCGTACATATCCATGGTGGTAGTGCACTTTATAATAAATAGCGAGTGATTGCGGACACAGCCGCTGTTGTGTTAAAAAAAAAAAAAATCTATGGAGTTTACACACGTTTAAACTTGAGCGTTTCTTTTTAGCTTTTGTCATGTTAAAAATAAAACTTTATATTTAAATTGAAGCATACAATTGCAGCCACAAAACCGCAGTGACAAAAGTTTTTTCTGTTGCAGTTTTCCACAGTCAAGAATGAAAACTGAATCTCAGATTTTTTTTAAGCTGGCCAACACCAACAGGAAAAACCACTCAAAAAATAAAAAAATAAAAATACCCAACATCTATAGAGAACATCCCTGATTCCATGGCACCAAGCTTGATCTGCAGACGAACATCATGTGATATCATCAAAAGCTTTCTAACAACTACTAACTGGACCTTTGGGTAAAACTCTGCTGTTTCCAAGGTCAAGAAAAAAGTTTGAAACTCAATTTTGTTAAGCATGTCCCAACAGCAGCAGCTGCACACAATACAGCTTCAGTGGAGTTTCCAGTTGGCGCCATTTAATTAACCCTGACATATACAGTAGTGTGCTTTCTTGCCTCCTCGTTATGGGCATTACAACCAATAAAGACAAACTCCCAACTCCAACCAAGTGGCTACTGTAACACTAAAGCCATTCAAAATGAAAAGGTATCGCCAATTAAAGATGTATTGGATAACAGTCTCTTAAATGTCGCTTTAAGAAGCACCTGTAACACTCTCTAATGTGCTTAATATAGAAAAGACTTTAGTGAAAGCATTATCAGTGATGATGGCTGTTCATTCATTCTTTCAACGGTCATTTCATACCACAAGTTCACAGCACGCTACGACTTAAGTGAATAAAGCCTTTAAAACCACAACAACACACTTCACTTTAGCAACATAAACCACACTCATAGATGATATATATTCTCACTTCAACAGATTGAATAAACTAGAAATATATTGTCCACTTCTGCAGGAGCACAAAATTTGCACCTGGCACTAGGCAAATATACAAGTGGATGGTAGATTTGCTTCACAGATGGTAATCTATTGACTGGCTGGAAAAGGCCCTTGGCCAATGGACAAATAAAGTTAATTTTGCATGCTGTCTGCAAGCAACAAAGTGAAGTTGGACAAATATGTGTAAGGGAAAAGCTTCCAACACAATGCTTAAAGGTCACCCATACTGACCTCATCAGCTCCTCCACCTTATCATCTACGTCTAGATCTTCTTCTGACGCTTCAAAGCCGAAGGCTCGTGCTGCCGCTGCACTGTTTACTGGGTAGCGAGGCGGGGACAGCTTCCCGTTGGGTGTGGCGGCTAGGCTGTCGCGCCCATTCTGTGACAGCGCCACCAGTGACACTGGTGAGGGCAGGATGGCATTAGGCGGAGGTGGACCCGGAGGTGAGGAGGTGTCATAGCTGTTGCTAGGAGATGGCGAGAGCCCCCCGCCACTGGCGAACTGCGTCTGCGTGGCGGTGGAGATTTTGGAGGTTGTGGAGGAGGCGGTGGCCGTGGAGTGATCGCCAGTGGTGGCCTCGCCACTGTTGATGGTGCCGTTGTTGCCGTTGCATGACACAGAAGAGGTGGTGGTTGCAGAGGCAGTGTTGTTACTGTTGAATGACGTGGTTGTGTTAGAGGCAGAGTTGTTGGTGCAGCTGTTTGCCCCGCCTACTCCGTAGGAGGACGAGGAGGAGGAGGAAGAGGTGCGGCGCCCAAACTTGTCGCCATGCTCCCGGTCCAGCCGGTCCAGAGTTTCAAGAGCGTGCAGGATCTCCTGCTTGGTCATGCCGGAGCGACGCAGCCGCTGCAGCAGATCTATCTGCTCAATAGTGAAGCGCGGCTCCTCGCTGAACTCAGACATCCTGCTGCTGGATGAGAGACAAGACAGACAGGTTGTGAGACAGAAGAGAAACAAGAGGAGGGGAGAGGAAACAGGAAATGCAGGGGGAAGTTAAAGAAAGGTAAATGAGTGGATGTGCAAGATGTAAAGAGGAAACAGGAAGGGAAAGTGAGATAGAGAATAGGAGGAGCGAGGAGGGAAGAGCGAGTCAGGCAGAAATGAGACAGATGAAGGGATGGTGGAGGC
>JANJYQ010009309.1:0-12553 GCA_024605255.1 Rastrelliger kanagurta | reverse complement strand
TCTCTGAGACTTTTCAGTTAATTTATAGGAGCTGTTACAAATATTGACACTTTTGGCGATTACCGTCAGGCCCGTCTCCCGTAGTAACCATCAAAACAGACAGCAGCTTTTTCAGATGAATCAGCAGTTTTTCCACGCTGGACGTTTGTATGGCTTTGTCTGCATCATCCCCTTTCCACTGAGCTAGCTAGCAGGCTAACTTACTACCCAGTCAAAGTAGTCGAGGGCACCAGTAGAAATTCACTATGTCGGCTCTACTACTCTAATAAGGCGGAGGCGGCTTATAAAAACTTAAGTTCTCCTAGTGACTGAAGGTGGAAATTGCTCTGCAGTAGTGGTTAATAAACTCTTCATAGTAGACAGTACACGTTTTTCAAGGAAATGTACATGTGTGAAATAATGTATCCTAAAAGCGACATTTTGCTCACCTCAGGGATCCCTGAGCCGCAGGCGTAGGGAGCAAACACCTTGACCAGACAGACAGCCAGGAAAGCAAAGGACAGAGCCCAGTAGATGTACATGAAGTAGTTCATGATGTACGAGCCTGGACCCTGCAGAACGGTGAGAACGAAGTAGTAAAACAGTGAAACTAACTGGCAACAAAAATCTAATCATGCATATAATGTGTGAATGAGTCATGTGTTGTAAGGCTCTTTAATGTTTCTGAACTCTTCTTCTTCACTGTCCATATCTTTCTCCACTATGACAACAGTCTATGTGCCTGTGTTAGTCTACCTCCGCCTGCCCAAGAATTAGCTCAGCCCAGCTCTTCCACTGAGGACACTTGTCCCTCTCAGCAAAGGTGGTCTCATTGGACGTCCAGCAGCACTGTTCGTGGTTGAACCACATGGCGCTCAGACACACGCCTTCCTTCAGGTCGTTCATCCAATCAGCAGCAATGTCAATCAGGCCAGCCAAAGCACCTGGCAGGAGGAAGACGGAGGGAAAGCGAGAAGGAAAAGACGGATGAGGAGGTGAAGGCCGGGTGGAGAGAGGAAAAAGGAGGAGGTAGAAAACGAGAGAAGGGCAGTAGGCAGTTAGCTTGGTGGTTACGCTACGAGTGTTTATAAGTGCCAGTTATCTTCACACAGGTGGTTTTGTTGACTACATCGAAGAGCCATGTGTAGGAAATGTCTACAGCCATGCTAGCAGAAGAGTGGTGCTTTAATAGAAGTAGTTACAATCTTACAATGTTCCAGGTCAGATGAGTCTTGTACACCAAAGCAGTCTCACAGCAGTTTGTGAGATAGTCACAAAATTTAATATGTAGATTTGTGTACATGGACACACAATTTCAGATTTTTCTCACAACACTCGAACATGACTTTCAGACCCGTATAGTTCCAATAGAAGTGTATTTTGTACCTGCAACACGTTTGAGTGACAGATCTATAGCGTCTATATAAAAAGGTACAAATTTGTTGCAACTTAGTTTGGAGGCAGCGGTTTGGGTAGATGGTTAGATAAATAGGTGAATACCACTGTTCACCTCCTGTTTCCAACCACTAGTGTCATGTTCCTGCTTCAAACTGGGACATTTTTATGCTGTGGTGTTTACTGTATGTTGCCGTAACAACAAAGGTTGCATAACTTTAGGGAAGTAGCATTATCAACCTCATAATTAAAATGATCATTTAAACCCAAACCAAATATCTTTCTTTAACCCAAGTGTTTTTGTCACTAAACCTAATCAGATATATTATAATAAACATAATATCAAAATATAATGTATAATCATTTTCAGTGTGGTGATTCATTAACAGGTTGATTCATGAAAAAAAAGAAAAATATATCTCTGTGTACACAAATTTTGTGATACTATGTTATGTAAAACCTCATTTGAGCTGAAATATGTCAATAAGTTTCTTTCTCTATGTATGCCATATCTCACCTAAACTTTACTACAAAAAGACATTTTATAGAAAATTCACTTTGGTGAAAGGGGCTATACATTTTCTGTCCTGTGTTGGTCATACTATCATGAATAATATATGAGATTTTAGGACTTCAGAGGACTGAATTCTTTGCGATGAGGCTCTGTAGGAGGGAGAAAATGTGCTTATGAGCAAGTGGGTAAATGAGAGCAAAGGACCAAGAGAAAAAGACTGAGTGTGAGCTGCCTTAGGCAAAGCATGTGAGAGTCACCAGCAGAGGAGATAACAGCTCTGTGCTTGTGTGCTTGTGTGCGTGTGTGTGTGCGGTGTGTGTGTTTATACAGCACGTGTGTATTAGTATTACCCGAGGCCAAGCCAGTGAGCGTCACCACCAGCCATCCAGACCAGGCATCGTACAGGCTCTTTGTGAACTCCCATGCTGACTCCTTTTTCTTACTGTTTATCTAAACAAACAGAGCATACAGGAAATAGTTAGCAAAAAAAACTGAAGCATGAATAACAGGAAATTCAATTGATAAGCTTGACACTAAAAAAAGTGCCACTAGTTGAACTTAAACTGCAGGTAATGCAAGTAGGTCAAAGGTTTACATCTACATTTCAGTAATCTACTCTCGTGGCCTGATTTCCTTTGTTGAGTCAATAACACACCACTTCCTGGAAGGCAGGTGAGACCAGGTTATAAAAACACAGTTTGAAATAATTCAAATAACATTCAAATTCTCAGAGATATAATTTCCACGAGTTATTCACTGAAACACTTCTAGAAAGCAGACTGCGAAACTGTGTCAATATTTGGACTTAAGTGTTGACAGAGAAGTTATGTAAGTGACAGAGTGCTGTGGGGCAGGAAGGAGACAGTTCACTGGTTCATTCATGACTTCTTTACAACTTGAGTGGCTCTTCAGTGATCAGTGGCTCAAATAATCAGAACTGAGGCATTTTAATTAGTGATCCAAGCTTGTTGCTGCTGCAGCAATGTGTAAGACATCACTTCCTGTGTAGCAGAGGATTTTTCTCACTGACTCAGAAAAATGCAAAACTGAACAGGAAGTAGACTGAGCCGATAGGGATATTTGTGAAATCTGAGAATCAGTTGAACATTAAATAAAATACATTTGAGCACATTATTCAAAAACCCTTTGACAAGATGTCCGTGTTTTAAGAATGAAGGCCTCAATATGCTTCAGATGAAGTGCTTCTTGGATTGTCAAACAGCATCTTCACCCAATAATGAGATTGGGGTCAGAAATTGTGACATCAGACCAAGATGTGCTAAATGTCTAACAAGGCAGGGTTTTTCATTATTCACACAAATACTTCCTTAACTATTAACCTGAACAACCAAGTTCAATATCACAAATGACTTTGAGGTGGTGAAGGAGACTGTCTGACAATGTACCATTATCCTTATTTGTACAACACACTGTATTAAAACAGCAAACACAGTTAATAGACTCAAGGATGAAGGAGAAAGAACAGGATGAAGTCCGAAGGAGGCTTTTATGTCTTTTTACACCAACTGAATGTAGATTTTTTTCAGTATAAAACACCTTTGAGTTCTTTGTTTGATGCATCCGGAGATCTTTAAAAAGGTGCAATACCACATTCAGCCCCACTAGATGTCGCACTAGAGTATCAGCCTATCACATCAAAACAAACATATTGCTAATATATTGCATCTTTAAGATCTGAGGTTTCATTTTACCTTCCGGTGCCTCTCGCGGTCCTTGCATTTCTCACGGACCCAGTCGATGGTGTGGAAGTCATCGTAGGTCCCCACACCAGGAATGGGCTCCTCTAGGAAGTCCAACAGGTGGGTGGTGCTACTGGGTGCCCCGCCCCCGTTAGACATGACGTAGTTAGACCCTGGGGAAGAGAAAATATTATTCGACTTCAATGAAATATAATAACAACAGCAATAATGTTACATTCATTTAAATCCATTTTGCCAGAGAAACCAGTTGGAACTCTCCATTTGGAAAATCATGTACATCTCTACAACATAAATCACAAAGAAACAAGCACTCCTAAAAATTTTATATTGTCAAACAACACAAACACGTATCTGCTACACATTTGATCTTTACAAATGATCCTGAAAAGTAAAAAGATCCGTCACAGTCCTGCTTGCTGCTGGCTCGATATTAGCGCTACATCTCCTTGATTATCTGGCACATCAGAAACACTGCAGAGCTCACTGCACAGTCACCAGAGATATAATGAGACTGTTGGAAACGCAGCTACACTGAGAAAAGCCTGTGAGGCCCGCAGCCCATCAGCAAGTGTAGGTTTATTTGCACCGCTGAGACATTTGGTTGAGTAAATAGCACTGAAATACCAGGAATAAATCTTTTATCCACATTCATACACACTATCACACCTATGCCAGGAGTGTTCAAGGTTGTGAGTGGATGCGTGTGTCTGTAAATGCTCATTTGAAACATCACAGTCTTCAACAAGTACAGTTCTAGTCCTTTCAATATAAAGCAGACTTGCTACATCCAAAGTAAATGATTTTTTTTAATCTTCATTTTTCATTTTTTAGAACAAGAACAAGAAAACAAGGAAATTCTCTGTGAAGCTGTGATTAATGTGAATGCTACATGACATACTAACAGGAACAATGTTTACCATGTTCACCATCTTGTTTTAAACATTTACTCAATATAAAAAAAGATAATATTTGCTAATTAGTAAGGCCATAATGATAACCACAATACCGCGGTCATGCAACGTCTGCCACTGGGTTGAGTTCATTACCATCATCACGTCATTAGAAAAAAATATCAGTCACAACTGTCATATAGGGTACTCAAATGTGCTTGTGTATATACAATGTACTATGCGCTAATAAATTGTATTTGTAGGAGGCAGCATGATACACAGGAGAGCCTGTGTTGCCTTGGTTGGCTCCACAAGGGCACCAGGCCACAGCATCACCCCATGAGGACGATGGCCAAAGGGGATGCTGAAAATGGAAGCACTGCAAGTGAGCAAGAATCTGTTAGGCTAAAGGCTAACCCCAGTAGACCAACTCTCCCGCCATTGTTCCAATAAACCAGACAATTTAAAACTACTTCTGATCAAACTGAACAGAAACGGCAAACTGATATGTCCTCATCTTCATCCAGATGTGGCTGCACAACCACTTTCAAGTTGGACAGGATTATTTCATTTTAGGGTAAGACTAGTGTGTGGATGTGGGTTTCAAACTACAGGCATGGGTTACTCCTTTTCTGTCAAGGTAACAAAAAACTGTCACAGCCTTACCACATTAGTAGGCCTGACAGTACCAGTAACCTTAAAATGATACCAATAGCTGTGAGTGTTTCCTCGTCCAATTCACTGTGACTTCACCATCAGTCGGGTTGTAGCTGCTGTGGCAGTGTTTCAATCACATATTGCATCATATCAAAAAACACTTTCGTTGACTGGCTGTCCATGCAAATAGGCAAATAGTATTTTCTATCTCTGGGTGAAAAAAGAATCGTTCAGTGGCATCACTTGACAGCAGACATTTTGATACTACTTGGTATTGATTTATTTTGGTCAATTAGGACATGAATGTGTAACAAATTCCATGGTAATCAATCCAACAGTTGATTTAATTTCAATCTGAACAATCCCAGGGGCCATGCTGCTAGCACAGAAAAAGTTCAACAGTACATCTAAATGTATCAGTCTAAAGGCTGCAGGACAACGACCTTGTGCAGACATTTCAAAAATGATGTGATCAGTCACGCCACATATTCACAATTACAATAAAAAATAAAAAGCAAACATTGTCCTCCGCCTTTCATATGTTGTTGTTGATGCTATAAATACACGAGTACTGTGACTTTGTTTATAACAATGACATGAGATGCTAAATGTCACTGGTTTGGTCTGATGCACAGATCCAATGTGAGGAGAGGGAGGAAAAAAACATCCTTGGTCATATCCTCATAGACAGACACACACATGCAAACACTTTAACAGAGCGAGGAGAAGTGGCCTGGAGGGTTATTTTCTCTGCCTTTTATCTGGAAAACATCACTGGATTTATGGCTGTTTCTCTCTGCCGGCTGATGTGGTCGCAAGATGAGAAAAGTCCCTCGATAGGAAGTGATTTTTTTTTTAAACGATACAGCACTCACACACTGTTAGGATGATTAAGCATATTTTTATTTATCATCCTCATAATGTAATAAGTCCATTTTCAATTTTCTGAGATGAATGGAGGTCATTTCCTTAACTTTAAAATGCATCACTCCACAGTTTATCTGGCACAAGGCCCGTTTGATAAATTAGGAGCAGCCCTTCCTCTGACATTTGAAACTGTCAGAAACACTGGAGCCCAGAGCCTCCTACTTCTGACGCCACAAATATGTGAATCTTCTTCATCTGGACCACACAAAGGCAGGTCTGTATCTAACCAAGCAAAAGCTTACAGCTTCTCTTTAAGTATTCAGAGGAACACAATAAGGAACTTTTTAGGACACATTAAAAGATACAAGACCACCTTGTTTCTGCTGTCTGTTTATATTCAGCATCAGATTCATTTGTACTGACATGGATGTAATTACAGTGTTTGTTAACGTTGACAGTGAGGCTAAATCCGGCTCCTTCAAATAGCAAACAGAGCTCTCATATCACTGAAGGGACTGAACACTGAACACAATAAGTAATACTGAAGCAGCAGATAGGGTTCAGTTCAGATCTGATGTTTCTGCGTAGATGGTTTACATTCATCTTCATAAGAGCTATATGCAGACTCAACTGAAATGTGAGTCGAGGGTAACATGATTTGTATAACAAATCATAAAGATGTATGTGGAGGCCAAAATACGATACAGATGATGAGTATGAGAAAAAGAAGGAGGTGACATGTTTACTTTCAACCTCTCTGAGGTCTTGATACTAAATCATGATAACAGCCAATGTTCACATATGTGAGAAAAACCACAGCCTACCATCTAACTGCTCTGACAGTGGTCACAGATTAGTTTCATATCAGATCTCTGGCTATAAGACCACATATGCCAATGACCCAGATTTGATATGAAACATAAGATTTGCTTTGTTTGCACATCTGAGAAACAAATCTGAAGTCTGATTGGCTGGTTTTAACATCTAAGTCCAGTCTCTCAGACAGAGATTAAGACAAGAATCTATGAAAATAACCATTAAGAAACAAGCCTAGTCTTTGACTACTTAATACCTGCGTGGGAAACTAGCCCCTAATGTCAAAAATTTAGAGAATTTTTAGCCTCAACAATATGACTTATGCCCAAGTGTAGTGAATACCTATCATGCCAAGTTATAAACAGGAAGGAAATGGAAAAAACTGGATTCTTTTATTGCCAGTTTCTTTCCAAATAAACAGCTCTGACCCCTTTTTACAAACTATCAAAATTTGAAGGGATTAAAGAAAGTACCAAGTGATGACAGAGAACAAGTAACAAAGAGATAAAATCTTGGAAAGTTCCTTCGTTATCACTGTGTCTTTAAGAATAATTTGCCTCAAACTATAAAGTGTCGTTTCAGTAACACTTTGACATTTTCAAGTTACTTTTTAAACAAGAGTAATTTAGAGTCTTTACAGACAGATCGACGAGCTTTACAAAACTACATCTATTTTCTACCGATGCATGACGACCTAGAAGATAAACTTTAAACTATGTTTTTGCACATGTGACATCGAGTTGAGGCCACATGAACACTGTTAGGTTATTTTGTTACAGTCCATTTCTCCTACCATTATCATCCAATCAGTTAGTCACATCATCATGACCCTGACATGTTGCTGCTGAACTTTCCAGTAACCTGTGATACAACGCTGTTGGCAGCAGTTAATATTACTGAGCTCGGTCAACCTTCAACATTTCTTCTGACTGGATCAAATAATTAGCGCAAACAATTTAACCATTTTACCAGCTAAATTTACCTTCACTTTGAGCTTCTGCCAAAGCCACTCTTAAGAGAAGCCAAATGAAAAAAAGTTAATTTTCTAGGGTGTACAATCAGTGATAACATGAAACAAAAGTTCATCTGCATGTTTGTCTTTTGCAGCTCTCGCAAGGTTAAAGATAACAGTGGGAATGCAGAAATGTGAGCGAGAGTATTGCTAATTAAGTGACACAGCCTGGTTAATACAAAACCTAGAAAATCTTTGATCAGCAAACATACACATTCCTATTATCCACAACATCTTTAAGCTTCTGAGCACAACTATAACCGGAGTTGGGTAACGTTCATAGCTGTTAACCCTGTGTGATCTGCATTAACAACAAAAAAAATCCCTCAGATGGCTCTGAACATGGCCATGAAACAGATTATAAAACAATTTGGAGTAAAGCTTTTTTTTTTTTTTTGCACACGAGCAGAAAATGTTCCCCAGAGTGACTGAGGCAGAAGCAGAGGATAAAGTCTGTTTCCCACATCATGCGTGTGACAGAGGCTTTGAGAGCGCAGCTGATTAGCTCATATCACACAGCCTTTGATGCTCTGTGCCATGAGGGACTGAGGGAGGAAAGAAGTCGTAACCCTTTGGTGAGAAGTCATAAGAAGAAGCAGTGGTAAAGTGGCCAAGTGCTGCTTTTTATCTGACCGGCGATGTCCTGCGATATGTTGCTGCTGTTGACTCGGCAACCGCAGAGGTTTAGGCTTGGCAGGCAGACCGATGCTATCATTCTCCATTTTGGCTACTGAATGACAGCTACAGTCTGGACGATGTGTGTGTGTGTGTGTGTGTGTGTGTGTGTGTGTGTGTGTGTGTGTGTGTGTGTACATAAGGAGGAGGTGGGATGACTCAACAGTAGCATCTGATAAGGACGTCCAGTTTATTTTCCCCAATACCAAGATCTGACCTCTGAATCATGGATGATAAGAACTGGATTTGGCGCCACTGCTTAGCCCCTAGTGGTCACTAATGGTATTACAATAAAAATCCCCCTGAAGCCCTTAGACAACCATTGTAAAAGAGCTGTCTGTAAGGGACACCTTAAACTATATATAAAGTCAATTATGACTATATTGACTATATAATATCTAGTGGTCCACATAACACAGAAGCAAATCTAGAAACTTTTTTTGGGATATATATGCACTAGTCAAGCAATTCTTATTGAAATGAATGGGTGCCATTATTGGTCTGGTATCCTGCTTATCTAATGCATCCATGCTCTGGATCAGTTTAAATTATCAGTAAACAATGAAAAAAATATTAACGCTTTAGACTGATGACAGATTTTAGATGGTTATATATTATTACCTTTTCTTTGAGAGTCTTGAGTAGTTAAATCTGCTTAGTACACAAGAGAGTCAAAATTAATAAGACCTACGGACATAATGCGTGTTGGAGCTACATTAAATCCTGATTGAGTAAGAAAAAACATGATCTTGTAGTTTCTGTCTGTGAATTTGACTATAAATCTTTCTCTGAAGGAAATGAACAGACACTTTTCTCCAGAGTTTCCTCCGTTTCAACACCAAGACAGCTGAGACATTTCCTGAAAACATAAGGACCGGTGCTAACGGAGGATAAAAAATGCCCAATTTAAATAATTTTTTTAAAACAGGCTGTTCAAACCAGGACACCATTGACTTAATTTATCTTTATGTGTGTATATTTGTGGTGTATATGTAAAGAATTTACACATTCATTCATTCACAAATTAAGCTATCTAATACTAGCTGACTGTATATGACATTAGACATAAATACTAAGTAATAGAAAGAATATGAAGTGCTCAATCTTTATAATCTATGCTCAGATTATAAAGACTCTGAAGCAAAATTGCTCCAAAAAACTCAGTAAAGGTCCATGAATGTAAAACTAAACAAACAAAAAGCAAAAAAAAAAAAAAAAGACAAACAACTACATGTCAAACAAGGTTACATTTTCTCATGGGCTACTGTTGATGATTCATGGTCTGACTCATGAGAAAAGTGGAACAAACTTGATCGAAAGGCAACAAACATAAGCATCAGGAAGCGCAAGAAAGTACTACACAGCCCCGCCATGACAGAAATGCTGACCAACATAACCACACACACACACACACACACACACACACCCACAGAACATGCTACAGAGAATAATGCAGTGAGACACAAGGAACCAGGAGCAGAGCTATTATCAAAAAAATGTATAATAGCACAATGAATCAGAGTGCTTTACTGCAGATATCCTTGTACTGCTTCAATAAATTTGCACCTGAAAGTCTTAAAAGCACCTTAAACAGCACAAAAATGAGACTGATGGTGCTGCTGTGCAAGACTCCGACCTCAGATACAGGTATAAAAAAAGAAGGATGTGACTGATTTAGATGATGAAATTTTCCAGCCCCTAGTAAGAAACTCGACAGTTGAGATAAATCAGACAAAATCCCTCTTGTTGTTGGCGCTGCACTACGCTGCCAACAACCATCCGAGCTGAATAAGTGAGGGGAGCCAGGCGAAGGTGACGCCACGGAAAACAGACACCGGAGGCAGGACTCCATAGGAGCACGTCGCCAGCGTCATGCTTCAACGGTCCAGCAGGCACGCCTGTGCTGACACGCAGACGAAAAAAAGACACACTCACACACACACATATATATAAAAATAATAAGGGTTCAGTTTCTTTTAACCTATGACGAGGCGTGACTGATCAGCCTGCGTTGAAGGTCGATAAAACCACTTCTCTAAATGAGCAGCTTTTCAGAGCTCCCTGTGTGACCATGGCCGACAAAAGTGAGCATCAGCCTGACTGTGACGAGTATTTAGAGAAAATCCAGGTTTTCGAGGTTTCTTTCAGTCATACTACCGCCACTGCATACCCAGTTTACTAGGCCCTCTCTACTACTGTTGAGTAAATCAGATCAGGGAGGTTTAGGAGGCAGCCGGCTGGGACGTTCTGGGTCAGTCAGCATCATGTGATCAGCATCATAAAGTGACCCCGACAACCTCCTAATGGGACTGAAGAGCCTTGTTGGAGACCGACGCCGGACGGGTGACCAGTCTGGTGGAGGACTCCCAGTTCAACGAAAGCGCCCTTTAAAAACAAAGCTACCCCTTGTTTGTGCTATCAGCTATTATTCAAAATGTCAGCTTAGACTGTGTTTACATAGTTGTTGGTCTGTGTTGAGTCTTTCAACTTAATTAGGAAGAAATAGCAGAAATAACAGTGTACACACAATTAGAGCTGAAACCACTAGTCATTAAATGCCAACTATTCAATCAATAAGTCATTTTCTGTTATTTTTTTAAGAGGAAAATGTCCAAATTCTTTGATTCCAACTTCTCAAATGTGAACTAACTGAAAAATGTATTCAGTATTAATTGTTCGTGACAGTCCTACTGACTATAAAACATATAAATTCTCTGATTCCAGCTCATTAAATGTGAATAATTTATGTTTTCTTTGCTCTTCTATGACTGATTGGATTATAACTGTTGATCAACACAAAAAAGACAGTGACCAGCGTTTTCCACCATTTCCTGGACTAAACAGCTAATCAATTTATCACGTAGGTATTCTACAGATTAGTTAATAATGAAAATAATTCTTAGCTGCAGTCATTACTCACTCTCATGACCAATTTCACTAGTTATTAAAGCAGGAAATTAACAAACAAACTCAGCTCTAATATAATTTGTTTGCACCAGAAGATTTAGGAGTAAAGTTGCATCTTTGTGGAAAAAGTGCTGAACAGAAATGGAAGAGATGGATGTGCGATAAGATGCGCTCACCGAGAAGCTGCAGAAGAGCGAATACACCACCAGAAAAACTCTACTCATTCGTAAGGGAGAGAGAAGGCTGCATATTGGACTGAGAGCAAGGAGAAAGAGAAAAGAGGAAAGAAAATGTCGCATGTGGTGATGTCTACAGACCGAAGCCTTTTGTATAAAAGTGGATGTACGCAGCAGCGGATCTTTTCCTAAACTCACTGGGGTCTTTTTGTCTCTGCTCACTCACCGTGAGAATCTAACAAGGNCACACACACACACACACACACACACACACACACACACACACACACACACATATATATATAATTGGAGAGGAAAACTCCATTAAGGCCTAACAGGAAAAAGAAAAATACAGATCCTGCTTTAAAAAGTGACATTTGCAGTGACACCTTTAGCATGTCTTCATTATGAAACCTGTTATATGTGATGTGAGGTGACATGCTGATTCTGGCCAACAGGTGTCCTCACACTGCAGAAAGGTTGTGAAACACTTGTCAAACACTAACACACATAGATCATAGATATATACACACCCAGTTTAAATATACTATTTGTGGTTGTGAAGTGAATTAAAATGGATGCCCGTCTCTTTTAGTCACTGCTGCTTTTACAGGCCCCGTGAGCTCAAGCCCTTCACACTCAATCTACCTTTCTTTATCTCATTATCTCCGGAGCTGACGAGCATAAAAACACACACACACTGCTGGTAAATGAATCATAGACCAGGTGAACCTAGGCCTCATAGCATATGTTTCCCCCTCTAAACGCTGTCAGTAGTAATAATAACAGTAATGGCAGCTCCTAATCCACACTGGATCTCCGAAACCTAGCAGAGGAGGGCGGTTTTAAGCTTAAAGCTGCGCCGCCATATGTATGGACGTATATGGGCTCCCTGTGCAAGAAGGAGCGAGACAGAGAGGTGGGGACGTGGCGTTACCTCTTTT
>JANJYQ010009301.1:14801-27017 GCA_024605255.1 Rastrelliger kanagurta | reverse complement strand
CTCTCTCTCTCTCTCTCTCTCTCTCTCTCTCTCTCTCTCTCTCTCTCTCCCTCCCTCCCTTCCGAGGAAGTCCTACTTCCCATGTATGAACAATCACCAAATTTTGCACATAGGTTAATATCCATACCTCATTTCCTGAAAAATTCAGGTGAATAGTCCTGATAATGGCAGAAAGTTCTAAAGTTCAAAACTTTAACCCTGTATGCTACAGATTTGCAACTTTCACCAAAATGTAGCTCCAACCACACTGAAAAAAACATTTGTCCCATTGCAAATTATGAATTATGAACAAATCACTTTCTTAACCTATCTCCTCCTAAAATTTTAACTCAATTAATACCAAACTTGCTGCAGAGCATCTTCAGACTGTCCTACACAAACGTGCCACACAGATTTTTTTTTTTTTTAACTTTTTAAAATGTTTGACTCTAAATGGTATGATAAACACTTGCAAATACATTTTCATTTTTCACTTAAAAATTAGAATAATTTAGAGTCAGTGGATGATGTCTGGAAAATATCAGAATTTTATCTCAAAAAATGAATTGGACTCAATGCAAAAATGTAATTTTTAAATATCATTTTTTCATTATGGAGCCTATAAATCTTTTTTTTTTATTACTAACATCTCCATTCTATCTAGATGCATTTTTTTCAGATTTTTGTCTTAATAACATAATTTTTTTTTTTTTTTTACAGCTGTTTGAAATCTGCCTTTGCATGCTAACAGCTACTGCTTGGCACATAAGTATTGGCTCAGTCAGTTAGTGAAGCTGCAGGTGATGTTTCTATTTGCCAATTAGCTCAGTGAGGTAAAGGATGGTTTTTGATGTTGAAGGTTGTGAATTCAAGACTGAGCTAAAACAGAACTGCCGTTGTGAAAGTCCTATGATCAGGTATCATGCTATGTGGACTGTAGGTTCAAGCCTCAACTGATGTAAAATGCACATTAGAAGGCTTCCTTCTTTTCATCCTACACTGTTGCCTAACTTTGCTGAAAATTGCCCAGCCTGAGCAGCAGCTATAATTGTAGATTGTAGTTTCAAATGAGTAGCTTGAGTTGTCACACTTAATTGCTTTCTTGCCAAGAGCTAAATAAAACAGGCCAAAATTACTTTCATGTCTGTCCAGAAAGATGAAGCTTGGGTTAGAAGATTTTCAACTTAGCTTAGCATAATGAGGGGAAAAAAGCTAGCCTAACTCTGTCCAAAGGCACCTCTAAAGCTCACTAATTAACAAATTATATCTTGTCTAAGTCTCAGTTTAAAAGCGAATAAGTGTCTTTCCCAAACTATCTAACTTTTCCCAATACTGACCACTGTTTAGTTTAATTCAAGTTTAATGCAGGTAGCAAGACTCAGGCTGGTAGCCTCTGGAGGGATAGATATTAGTTTGTTGTCAGAACCTAAAAGCAAGAGGAAATCTCTAAGGTTGGAACATAAAAATGGTTCTCTGTTTAATTCAGTCTGCATAATTTGTAAACGACCACTGATATTTTCCCAGCCTCACCATCCACAAACTGAAACTCTTAAAACTGCTTTAGGCCACTATGTAGACCTGAATATAAAATAGGTGTCGGAAAGGATTAATAATATCTCAGAACCTGAGGTACACTTGACTGAACTGAACTAAGGCTGATTGAATGTCTAAAAGCACAGTGAGCGAGAAAAAATAAATCAACCACATCTCATTTTGTCCAAAGGAAATACATACAGTGTATTTCCCTGGGGGTAGAGGCAGTCCATTTAGCAAGCAATCAAGTAATCTGATGAAGTGAAATGAATGGGAGTGGGGTGGAATGGTTAATCGCCTGTGGAAGCATTTTATCTCGTAGGAACACATTTAAAGAGGTATTCTGTCAATGTAGGCTATGTTGGGGGAGGCTGTGAAAAATCACAGTCTGCCAGGGTGTGAATCAATGTGTTCTTTAGCAGAATACATAATTTCTGCCAAACGATGATTTGCTCTTAGACGCCGTTCAACATTGCACCCAACAGGAGAAGAAAACAGAGTATGAAAGGATCACTGCAGAGAAACATCCATCAGAATCTGGAGAGGCAACTTCAACACACTGGAAAATGTGCACAAAACTAGAGGCCAGAGTACAGATTGTTGCCTCAGTTCCTATTTATAACCCCATCCATGTACATTAGAAATCACATATGCTCATTTTTTTCCAGGGTCTGCCATATCCATGTGTTGTGGGAGAGGAAAGAGCGACAGACTCTAGTTTGTAGCGAACAAGAGTGATATATACTGTGACTGTCCTCCTCTCCCTCACCAGAGAAATGCTTCTCATCAATAAATCCATCAGCAGTGTCACCATAAATATCACACAAGATCTGCATTCTATTACTCTGCATGAAAAGTCTTAAAGTGCAATCCAAATCTAGCTATTCAGAATGAAATGGGCCATTTAGTCCTGCCTTAATTTTGATGTGATTACTGAACATTATCAAAGCCCTAAAATATTAGAATACATTTTGCTGTAATTTCAATACCATTAACAAGCCCCCACAAGTCAAACTGTTGTCATTAACACTTGTTTGTAACCTGCTTCAAAAGAAAAAGGAATAAAATCACATAAATCCACACCTTATTTCTTCCCTTTTATTATTTATTCTAATGCTTCTCCTGCCATCTGTATAACATTTAATCTTTTTTTTTTATAAGAGCATGTTACATCTTAATGCTTCCAGAGCAATTCTCCAGGTAATGTGATTTTTGACCCTGCTGTAATTGTATTGTCTGTGTCAGTCAGGGGAAAAAAACATGTTCAGATTACTTAACATTTTTTTGTTCAGGGAGTAGGTTGTAAATCCAAGTGTCCCAAATTCAAGAACTGCAAGCACATGAACAAGATGAAACAACCCAATTCCTCAGCCTGCAGCAGAGCACCCATAGTCAGAATAATCTGTGTAGCAAGTCTGAGCAAGTGACAAGTGACTCATTATCAAGGACTAGTCCACTGATGTCATTAACAAAGCGATGGTGTACCTAATTTACAGCTATCACTGACTGTGGTGGTAATTGAAAAGGCTGAGATATTATCCACTATCGCCCTCAATCACAGTCAAATATTCTCTTCTACTCCTTTTAATGTGTCACACTTACAGTTAGGTCCAGAAGTATTTGGACACTGCCACAAGTTTTATTGTTTCACCTGTTTACCAAAACAAGGTGTAGACTCACAGCTTTATTTTGGGGGTATTCATGTCCAAATTGGAGAAAGGGTTTAAGAATAACCAGACCAGTCTTTAATATGTGTCACCATGTATTTGAGGGGACATAAATAATTAGACAACTTGTTTAAAAAGCTGTTTCAAGGACAGGTGGACAATTCCTTTGTTATTTCATCATCAATTAAATAGGTAAGAGGTCTGAAGTTGATTCCAGGTTTTGTCTTTGCATTTGAAAGCTGTTCTTGAGAAACCTACAACATGCAACCAAAGGCCAATTTAGACTTTGCCAAAAAAAAAAAACATCTAAAAAGCCAGCACAGTTCAGGAACAGCATTCTTTGGACAGATGTATCTGTGAACCTGTACCAGAATGAGGGGAAGAAAAAAGTATGGACAAAGCTTGCAATGGTCCATGATCCACAGCATACCACATCATGTGTAAAATGAGGTGCAGGCAGTGTGATGGCTGGACATGCATTGCTTCTAATGGCAACAGGTTGCTAGTGTTTATTGATGATGTGACAAAGGGCAGACACACTTGGATGAATTCTGAGGTGCATTGGGATATTGTCTGTTCACATTCACCCAAATTCAGCAAAGGTCATTGGACCACGCTTCACAGTACAGATGAACAATGACCCAAAACATACTGTGAGGCCAACCAGGAGTTTCTTAAAGCAAAGAAGTGGAATATTCTGCAATGGATGAGTCCATCACATGATCTCAGCTCCATCAAGCAAAACTTAAGGCAGAGAGACCCACAAACAAACAACACCTGGAGACAGCTACAGTAAAGGCCTGGAAAAGCATTGAAAAGAAGGATACCCAGCATTTGGTGGTGTTCCAGACCTCAGGCAGTCATTGCCTGCAAAGTATTCTAAAGTTTTAAAAAAGGAAAATTTTATTCATGATTATATAGCTTGTCCAAATCCTTTTGAATTTGCAATTCCTAAAATTTTAAAATCTGATTTTTGTCCAACTTCTTGAATTAAAGCTGGAAGTCTGCGCTTCTATCATATCTTCACTTCAAATCCATTGTGTTGGTTTGCAGAACCAAAATTACAAAAACTGTGTCTCTGTCCAAATACTTGTGGACCCAACTGTATGTTCAAACTGCTCAGGGTGGGAATGGGATTATAATATGTTTTAATGAGAAAATGAAAAATTATCAGTAACTTCTAGTGTTAGCAGTTAGTTTGTGAATTTGGTATTCAAATTGCTGCATGACAAAAATGACAAATAACTTCTCTTCGATCATATTTTAGAAAGGAAACCTGTTCCTCGATTGAGTTCCATGGGGTGTTCAACTCTAGCAGAAAGACAGAGGGGTTACTACAGGCAAATAAGCAACAAGCAGTCTGCCTGTGATGCACAATTGGATGGTTTCACAGACAAGGATTATATACGCTTCATCCTCCAATGAAGTAGGCTTTCAGCTAAAAAAGACTTATGTCTAGGCATGTCTGTGAAACTGGCCCCTTAAGTATTTAGATAATTCTACCCATGCTTACAGTGCTGAAGTCTTAGTGCAAATTTTAGTTTTGTATAGATGCTGTAAAAACACTTTTGTAGAATCATAAAAACTTTTTTTTCTTTGCTATGATTTTCTTCAAATCCATTAGATGTCTTTTCACAGTTGTTCTTGTAATTCTTAACATTTTTCATACTAGATACAATGAAGGTCAGTTGCAGTTTAAGTCTTTTTAGCTGTCTGGATAGATAAATTCTCTGAAAGTGAAGAGTCCTACAAAATGGAAATGTTCCATCAAAAAAAATAACAATAATGCTCATGTTCAACTGGAACTGGTTACAGTTATTTTGGAGACTGCGTATAAGGCCTCACAGCTTTCCTCACTACATGAACTACCTAATCAGATGGCAGTTAGTGGTGGTGCATAAGAAATGCAATGCTATCTCTGTATCTAGGCCTCACATGTTTACTGCACCGTCTGGAGTCCCTCCTGAAAGTGAAAGTGTGTCATCTAATGTATGCAGCCAACAGCCACTGCTCCTGAGCTGTTCTGGGTATTGGGGATTACATAAACTAAACTGACATGCAGTGTGGAAATGGCCTCCTATTAGTGTGTGTGTGCTGCTCCTCCTATGGTTCCTCTCGCTCCCTGACAACTGAAGCCTGAGCATCTCCAAAGACTTACACCATGGGGAGCCTTGTTTTGCATTATCATTAAAGACACATATGGGGTGTGGGAGACTAGTGTTGCATGTATGCCACAGCAGATCAAAAACTAGGCCTACACTGTGTAAAGAATTGTAGCAACATACAGCATCTTTCGGTAGACACACTAAACTGAATTACGGTAGGCTTTAGAGTACACTTGCTATTTTGTACTGCACATTTCACAGGGATGCACCCAAAAGATTAGGATGAGACAGTACTACAGGAGATTCACAGGCTTGTGCAGTGCTTCTCATTTTCCTGGGAAGCAGCCGAGTGGTGTCTAGGCAGCATTTGTCAGAATGTGAAGATTTCTGGCAAGTTTTCCATCAGAGCATGTCATTCTGAGTGAGAAAGGAACCAGCTTGTCTCATGTGGTTCTTTCAGTGGGGTAAAAATGCTCCATCTTATTTTCTTTTCAGCAGTGTTGTGCAATTTAGGAGCTGAAATTCAAAGATGCACTTGTGTGGAATTTTACCTTTTTATAATCTATAAAGAGGCAACAGGACAGTCTCCTTTTGAAAAACTAAAGATTACCGTACTTCACCCACCCCCACCCTCCTTTACACACATACACCTCCTGTATCCTATGAAACAAAAGCATCATCAATGAGTAACTGAGAGTGACTCCAGGGCAGAGCGTCAACACCGGAGGAGATAGAGTAACTTAGCGTGGGCACAACATTTCACTCAGCAGCTGGTGATCAACCCAATCAGATATGGTTGGAGAACTCACTGTTGCCTTTCCATCTCTCTTTTTCTTCTCTCATTACCCTCAGAGCATCTTGATTCACATCTCCATCACAGTTAAATGCAGATGATAGCCTGCTTTTGTTGTGCATATGGATGAGTCACAGTTTAATGGATACACAACAGCGTACAGTGAGATCAAAGTATTTTTAGGATTTTTTTTTTAAATCAAAGAAGTCTGCCATAAATGTTTTCAACATACATATACATTTTAAAAACATAATAAATATTGAAAACAAAAAAAGCAACATAATCCAACATTATATTTACTTATCTTGAGTTTCATTTGACAATATTTAAACGGGCACATTTACATCAGACATGGTCCATTTATTGGGCCGAACAAATACAAAAGCAATGTTTATTATATCCTTAATTTTCCTTATAACGACATAAGGCCGCTGGGGTTAGTGACAGCATTATTACGCCAGACATAGTGTTGAATTCTAGCATTATTACTTGTGCATGTTTACCATTTAAATAATTGAAATGTCTCCACTGGGATTTGTTAACCATTAAAAACACAAGATGTTGCATGCTGTTGTAAAATGGGGCTGCGTGATCCATTAGGGTTGAGGGACAGTACAATCTTTACAGGTTTAAACGTTCCAACAAATCCCTGGAATATCGCTACTGTTTATGATACAGGTTTGATAGATACAAAAGCCCTACATGACCTGCCAGAAAAAATATGGCCCCAACTGGCAAATATCAACTTTATTGCAACTGCGTGCACCATATCAAATTAGCATACAATATAACACCACCGTAAAAAGATTTTACTATATAAGACATGTCTGGAATAACAGATGGCTACAATAAATAACCCTTTTTTAATAAGAGGATAGAATATTGATACTGCCCTCACAGGCTAAACACACAAACTGATGCAAATGGTAAAGCTGTCACTTCTTAAGTGTTCAATAAATAAAGCATGAGCACTGTATTAAGAGGCCAATTTCACTGGGTCCAAAGCAACTTTGCCAGGTCTTAAATCATAGGAAGCTTGAGCCAACTGGACTTTGCATTATTGCTAGGGACCATGATGTAGGGAACTGTTTCACCAATTGTCGCTCTACTCTGCTATTCCTTTTTAGCTTTATCACCCCAAAAAAAAGACCTCTCCCCCTCACTCAATGGCACTTCTATTGTTTATCTAGTCCATTTCACTTCATATCCAGCACTGTCAGCAAATATGTACAACTCATAATACCAGTGATAGCCTTTATGGACTACCAGGAACTTTAATCCAACAGGCCTAGAACATATTTTGTGTCTTCACTTTATTAAGTGCAGGTATTTGACAATAGTTTATTTTCTCTCCAATGCTCTATACCAAGGTTCAAAATTAACTTTTTTTTTAAATCAACTGATTAAATACAAGTGAATGTTCAAGTTTTACCAGTCATCTAATTGATTAGCATTGATTGTTTGAATGATAAGTGAACCTACCAGCTGCTTGCATATTTTACTAGCATTTGGCTGGTGACTGCTGCTAATTTTAAACCCTTCACTGTAAGGTTGAATGTGCAGTAAGAAAATCTTTGCACATCTTGCACTGTCCCCTTGGGCTTGTATGACGTGAGCTAACATGCACAGATGTTAGCATATTTCTGAAATAACAAAACCTTAACACATTACTGTACATTCACTATATTTGGCAAATGAAGGGATTCTATTCAACTCCCTGGCTGTGGTACAGGCAAACTCCATTTATCTTATTCTGACTGTGAGTACACATTCAGAATCAATGGTAAAAATCTATTTAAGTACGATCGTCCTGTAACATCAATTTCTAACAAAGCTCCTTTGAGACTGATGGGCCAACAGCCTGCAGAGGTTAATGGTAAGAAAGAGGTCACCAATTGCTTCATTCAGTCTCCTCCATTATCTGCTTCGACTGCCAGAAACTGTACTCTTGGCGACATCTGATCATAAATCAAACCTCAAGCACACAAGTATACAAAGTGCTCATCTAGAGGATTTGGCTGGCACAGGTCAAAAAGATTAAACCTCTGTTGTGCACCTCTGATACAGAGAGGTGGTGGTAAAGAATTGGGAAAGGATCAGAAAATCAATCAGGTATCCATCTGGCATTCCCAGCACTCTGGAGACACCAACAACTGTCTAGTCCTCTGCTCAGTCTCCCTTGGTCCCTCTGCATAGCCTCGGGGACAGCCACACAAGTGACCACAGCTCAGATCAGGGGAGATCTATAGTTGTCTGATTGTGACGAATAGAGACAGCAGCAACATGCACAAAGCATAACAACCCAGCAGGGAAATATGCACACTAGAGAGAATGCTTCCTTGCTTGTGTATATTCTCAGCAGGGGAGCATACATACTGTAAATGTGACATCTTGTCATAACTCTGACTGCTTCTCTCTTTATGTGATATAATATACATTCAAGTGCTTTTCCAGCGTGGAAGTCTTAAAATATACATTTTTGTTGTTGTTTTGTTTTACATAAGGCACTTAATGTGGGGTCCAAATGCACAGGTAAGATGCAGAAGATCCAGTTCCTATCTTACAAGTACACTATTTGTGCATTTACATGTACCAGCAGTAAACATAAATTCTCATTTGGTTAAGATTAAAGTTGAAAAATATCTACCGTTAAGCTATAAAATAACAGTAACCTCAGCCTCATCTTGAAAATACATCATGTAAAACAAACAGTTGACACTGCATGAAAAAAAAACATAAAATATGGCTATGATTTAGTCTTTTGAAGCTGCACATAATATCAGGAGCACTATGCAGATGGAAGTACCAAGTGACACTACACTAAAAAAAGCTTTCTACAAAAATCAGAAAAATGACTCGTGTCATTTTACTTAAGTTAGATTTGCATTGCAAAGTGACTTCAGTCAAAGCAGAACGGAATAAGACTGGAGTTTCTCTTGTTATCAGTAGTTAGGTGATTAAGTTGAAGAGGTACTAGGTACTTGCATTAATGCCTGTGATCTGAGGCTTTTTTTCTAAGCCACTGGTGTGTAAGAGTAGCAAGCACTCAAAATGTCCTGAAAGGTTCTTAACAAAAATACCTGAAGATTTGTCCCAATTCCTCTTGACAAACACAGGACACAGTGATAGAAAAGAACTTCCAGAGAGGAGTGTTGGCTCCCTCTACAGGAGAAGATGAAAACATTATAAAATGCTTCATGATATGCCTCTGAAAATGCCTGCCACTTACTCGCAAGAGGTTCTGAGTTTGTTGACAGAGTTATAAAGCATTTCTTCAGTCGGAAGGATGCACGTTACAGTACAAGACTGCACCAGTAGTGGAGTGAGTAAACACAAAGAAAAAAATCCAGCATATACAATTGTGAGATTTATCACTAATTCTCAAGCATGTCCTTGATTAGAAAAATCAATGTATATTCCAGTAGATTCCTGTCTCCCAGCAACAGCATCCAAAAGAGAAAATTGTTCCCATATATATTCACAAAATACTTTAGAAAGTAAGAACTCAGTATAATCACTTATTGGTCCATTAAATCCAGCTGGCACAAAAATGTGCAAAAATTGATGTTTGGAAGAGAGCACATGTGCCTCCTCCTTTGAACTCTTTTTAGGGCAAGGCAAATATATCAAAAACATTTAGTAATTCAATCCAGTCAAATCCCTCCTCAGGATGTGGACCCTGAATTATAAATATTTGTATATATACTGAATATTCTAAGTTGATACCATTATATTCTCTCCTCAAAGAACCACTTTTGATGGAGGCTGTCAGAGCAGGGTTGGAGCGATGGGGCTGGTGTCCCATTGTCAGTCTTATCAACGGCTTGAACACACTTCTGGCTTGTCACGTGGTACAGGCTGCCATCCTGAAAATAGCCACATGCACAGTATGTATAATACAGAAATATAATGTAATAATATCACAACAGTGTAACAGCAATAAATGTTCCTTAGATAATCCGTCAAATGGTTTCAGGCAGCAAATACTGTTTAAAAGCACAGTAATTATATTATATTTTAATTCTGCTACTACAACTAATATTCTATATCAAAGACAATTCAACAAGAAGCCTGAGTGAGGTTCCATCACACACATTTTTTTTTGCTTTTTTCCACAGATGGTGAAATACAGTATGTCATGTACAGGCACAGACACTAAAAACAGAGATAGACTCATTACCTCTCGAAAGAGAAATTTTTGGTCCACTGGTATAGGTTGCCCTCGCTTTCTGCACAGCTGGACAGTCAGGTATGTGCTGATGTTGTCACCCACGATGCATCCAGCAGGTTCCCTGGTATTGTAGCGGATCTCACCATCCATTGAGTATTCAAAGAACTGTGGGAGGAGAGGCAACAGCTGGATTTACATCAATATCTTGTGATGGAAACACAGATTGCTTTTAATTGCTGGAACATTTCAGGTCATAAAAGGACAAGAAGAAAGATATACAGCAATAAAGCAAGGCAGATGAACACGCATTAAGACACAGACAGACACACACACACACATTGCTTATGTGCTATGGTACAGATTGTGAATCAAAGTGTACGGCAGACAACACAGACAATGCAGAGCCTGCTTCTGACAAAAACTGCATCAGTGTGTGTCCTAAGAGGGCTGCTAAAAAAACTGGTAAATTTCACAGTGCATTCAAGACAACCACAGAGGATAAAGGCGTTGTGAAATGCACTCTCCTTTGCCTGTATCATCAAAGGAAGCATATCATTTTTCAACTTGGGATATGCAAGAGAGTCCGATATTCCCAGGGTGTAAAAGTGCATGAACAACCCTGCAGCCTATTGTAAAACAAGATTGTATCCTTTCTCTGAAGCTGTCCGAGCTGTTATTTATAACCATGATTGTTGCTGTCTTAGGCAAATAGAAAACAGGGAGTCATGGATGATAGAATAGTAGGGAGGGTCTATTTTAAAGTTAATGCGATATGAGATAGCTGAGAGGAGGAAGGAAGTTAAAGAGGCGATGACAAATAATGAAAACATAAAAATAAAGGCAGGAGAAAGATGAGGGGGAGAAACTGCAGAGAAATAGAGAGTAGTGGTGGTGCAGGGGAAGTAGTCTAGCAACAAAGTGAAGCCAGTGATGAAGCTGGGTCACTCTGCATAGTGGGAACAGAGACTGACATCTGAAGAACTATTTTAAATTCATGTAACCAATATGTTGGCACTACTCCAGGTCACTGGAGATGAATCAATCAATTATAACCTGACATGAGTATATCACACCAGTGAAATGAAGATTAATAAGACAAATTTCTCAATATTTAAGACATTTGAGCAAATAAAGTTAATTTTTCACCAGACCAAAAACATTTTTACAGCCTGTGGCCGAAAAAACTAATGTTCAGAACAGTACCTGGTTCTGACCCATGCCATGGCACGCATAGAGGATGACTCTTTGGCCCACCACCACATGTTCATCTTTAGGGTTGTAGTCAAAACAGTAGTTGATCTTGCCACGGCTTTTCAACTGTAATTAGCAAAAAGCAGTTACACTGATTAAAATACCACTTACAATAGTTAATACATGGGTGAAGACATTAATGCCAAAGTTAAATCTCAAGGTAAGGAAATATCACTTTTTATTCATTATTCATCTTAGCCTGATGAGATGAAATCAAACTGTTTCAAAACTGTTAAAAAGCACACATCAATTTAACATATGTTCTCACCATTCCAAACATGCCTGGACGATCCTCAGGGATGTGAATATCAGGGTAAACATTATCCAGGTACCACCTGAAGTTCTTACAACCAAGCTTCTCCCTAAGCTTCTTCCGCTCTGTCACATCTCCAAAGGCCTCCTGGAAACAAAGACCACAAATGACAGTTCCACCCTGTTATTGTAGCATTGCCTCATTGCCTAATTAACCTAGAATCCAAGGCAATACCTATATGTGAGAGTTTTGCTTTTGATGCAGTCAGAGAGCTGCAGTGTGAGAGGAGGTATTCATAGTGCGACTCTGTGCTGAATTGATATACAATAGCACCATCTATAGCTGTTCCATAACTCTACACAATAAATGCTAAGATCACACATTCAAACAAACACACCTCTTAACAGTAAACTGCTCCTACATCCTGGTCAAACAAGAGCCAAGAGGTCCGACCTGTTTATTTG
>JANJYQ010009301.1:1303-14771 GCA_024605255.1 Rastrelliger kanagurta | reverse complement strand
GAGTGAGTGAGTGAGTGAGTGAGTGAGTGAGTGAGTGAGTGAGTGAGTGAGTGAGTGTTTGTTTGAAAGAAAGTTGTGAGGCATATCAGGATATTCACTCTCAAAGTTTGCACACGTTAACAATTAACACACACATATGCTTGAGACACATAGCCTTCAGCAAAGGGTTCAGGAAGCACTGCAGGATAATGGATGTTAATGATTTGCCCTAACACACAGCTAATTGTCCCTTCGTCAATGTATTTGGTTAAGAGAGGGATTCCCAAAGGACACAATCCTTTATCAATGGGGACAACTACTAAAGACTATCAGAGGACAATGAGGGTAAAAGGTAGCCTGGGAATACCCATGCTTCCTGGCACGCGATTTCATTTCGCTCTGCAAGTCAGCCTGGACATCATGGACACAATCTTCCCTTCAGCGAAGGAGTCAATCACAGAACAAGGGAGGTTTACAGTAACATGATAACAACACTCAGAAGCTAAAAGCACATCTGTAGAGTGTGATAAATATCTTCTATCCTCGTGTTTATCTTGAACAAACGGCAACAGTCGCTGCATGCCATTATTTCTCCAACCCATCGTTTTTTCCTCGTCATATTTCTGTCACTGTACATATGTCATTGGATATGTTTGATACGACTGGCTATAAGCTACGTACAGACGCATCTGATAGATATTTGTAACACCCAATAAACAGCTCTGGGCTTTCTTAAACCACACCTCAAATATGGAAAAAATGAAAGGGTGGTTCCCAGACCAAATTTCAGTCTACATTGAGATGAGGTGTGGTGTTAGCGAGGTTAGGTAAAAAGGAGCCACTACAGTTCAATCCGATGTGCATAAGAAGCCGGAGATGTGCCAATTAGCAGAGAATAAAAAGGCAGCAGAAATACAACAGAGACATGCTTACAGATGTTTCCCAAATTACTCTGTTTTTTTTAAAAATCCTGTTCATTTAATTTTCATGCAGCCCTATTTTTAATGATCTAAGAACTGCAAATATAACTCACATGGATTAATAGGTAACTCAACAGTTTTAGATAACGCTTATTCTGCAAAGGCAATATACAACAATACTATTTTGCTTACCAGAACAAAATGGAAAATTAGTCATGAATTTCTAAATTGGACCAACTTTAGTTATCTAAACTCTTGGCTTGGAACTATGTTTGTATTAAAGGCGGGGATGTGGCTTAGTGATATGTTATCAGTTTCAGTAAAGGGTGCAGTGTGTGTGTTGCGGTTGCTTTGAGAAAGTCTACAAGTTCCAACAGCTACATTAGGAATATGCAAAGAAAATCCTAATAAATTTTACTTAGTGAGGTGAAGCTATTAATACATAAATATATTGTAAAATATCTAAGAGAGCCTTGTGATTACATTTACATATCTACCAGTGCTGCACAATGAATCTAATCACAATCGCCTGTGCAATTATATATTTGCAAAAAAGACTTAATCGCAAAATGAACATTTGAATTTAATTCCATGTAAATATGTGCGTGAAAACATTTGGTTATCTATACACCATGAGCAGAGATAGAGACGGCACTCTCTGTGTACTGAGTGAGGTATATGCAGTGCATGGTCACATGACAGTGTGCAGACCACAGGTGCTAATATAAGCTAACCGACACTTAACTTGTGGCCAAAAAAACGTGACCTTTGTTACATGGTAATATTTTGGATTCAAGCTTAGTGACAGCTAGTAGAAAGAGCTACTCTGTAAAACATCTCAGATTAATTTCTCTAGGTCCAATGGCAATACAACAATTTATATCAGCAGCTTAAACAGCACCAAGTAAAATAGGAATGCATCGCAGTGAAAGTGCTAACTAATAAAAAGACATCTTGCTACTAGCATGTAAACAAAACACAACAAAATACAACCTAACTTCATAGAGTACTGCATTTTGTTTATCATAATCGCAATATTTTCTGCAATAATCACAAAATGACTTCTTCACCAAATCGTGCAGCCCTAATATCTACTTCTGTCTACTTTGTCTACAAAGACAAGAAGTGTAGTTCAGAGACTTGGGTGTATTGGGTTTATTGTGCCACCGCAAGGTTGGCAAGGCTACCTCCTCTCAGGGAGATGAGCGCCACCTGATCTGTGTTTAGAGAGCCTCTCCACTTAACTACACTGTCACACACTGGTCCAGCCCCTCCCACGCATGAGCACAGACAAAGGCAGGGCACCCCATGCGTTAGCACTGCTCTCACCCTGTCAAGGACAGGTGGGTGACACCCGCTGGCACAGAGTGACATGGAAAGGTGGTAATCACACACCAGAACGGCCTGACACCACTGTCACCTTGGGTGTCTACCGCTCATGTATCCCAAGTGTCACTTAATCAGGGGAGCTTTTACACCACAGCAGGACCGCACTGTGTGTGTAGCTTATGAAAGAGGAGTACATGTCATTTTGTGCATGTGTGTGAGAACACTGATGAAATCAAGTGAGTAATCTAACAGTGTTGCTGCAAAAAGTACACTGCCTTCACAATACTAGGATAATAGGCGACATGGTATTAACAAATCTCAGCAAATAGGTTTGCTTTTGTTTGATACCACTAGGAACATACATATACACACACACACACACACCATCTGTGCAAACTCACCAGTCGTGCGTGGGGGTTTCGATGGTAGTAGACTTCTTTGTATTCATCCATCCAAACCTCAGCAGCTCTCACACTGTTCGCAAGAGCTTTGCTCCGTGAGTAAGGGGCCTTTCTGGGAAACACATGACCCACATGGGAGCATGGGTGGATCTCCAGGCTGCCTCCACACTGCCAAATCTGTGGGATCAACAACACCACCACCACCACGAGGATTTGGTTAGCCTTTCAGCCATGATTCAATCACATAGCACAAAGCGAAGCTTTGTTGTGGAGGGGGCTCCCAAATTGAAAAGTGGTTTTGTTGATGGAGGGAAATATTCTCAGTTCCTTCCCTTTGGGCAATTGCGGTTATTGGAGTAAAGGGGTGTTCAAATTCTTTGCTGTAATTTATGTATTAAACTCTTTGGCCAGCTTTTAGTTGTTTAGTCATAATTCTTTCAGTATGGTTTCACAGGGAATAGTCTTATTTGATGCAGAATTTGGTAAAGAAAAAAAACAGATCTAATTGACTTTTTAATACTCTGCTTTGTGCTTTAGTGCAGTTTTTCACTTAAAGTTAGGGGCTTTCACATGTAGAATACATGTATATGTACATGCATTAACACAAAGACATAATGTCTTACCCTGAAAGAGAATTCCAGATTCTCTCCTCCCCAGACCTCCATCCCTGTGTCATATGTCCCCAGATAATGGAAATACTTCTTGCTCACAGCAAACAGACCACCTGCCATAGTAGGGGATCTGAAGACAAAAACAGTAGTATCATTCACCTTAGATATTTTAATCGTCTAATACAAAGCCAAGTAATTAATCAGTGTGGGTTTTAGTGGTATAAGAATTAATGTAAGGCCTATCCTGTAAAGTTGTGTGAGATCCAACACACACACCTGATGACATCAATGTCTGAGCGACGGCGTTTCTGCTCATGCTCTGGGACAGCGTGCCAGGTAAAGACCAATCGCCAGTCAAACCCCCCAATCTGAGGTTCACCAGAGTTCCCTAAATACTGGAAGGTGTTCCAGTCTATCACATCAATTACAGGACACACCACAGCTGATGGCTCCTCTTTGATCCTGGCGGAGAAAGAAGAAAAGTCAGGTACAAACAGTCCTCCTTCAGCTGGCTAAAGACTCAATGCTTCCCTCTGTGACACTTTAAGATTCAAGAAGCTTATTATCCAACATCTTTGAAGGCAGTTTGTTCTCTTTAATTAATTAAATGTGTTTATGTGGTGCTTAAGTAAGATATATGTTGAGTGTGTGTATTGCATTGGGTATGTAGGATTTTGAATAGAGTGATTTTTTGGCCAGATGTTTAGTTTTAGCTGAGCAGTTTCTAAGCACAAGGCCACTCTTAAGACAACAGAGAAGGAGTCTTTAAGTTTTCTTGCTGAGGATCCTCTCACCTGTGAAGCAGAGGCTCTAACCAGCCCTCGTGACATTCACAGTGACAGTCCAGAAAGGTCAACACATCACCCGTGGTAATGGATGCCCCTAACAGCCGGGCCCGCACCAACCCTTCCCTCTTGGTGGCCCGGATCAGACGCACCTTCCTCAAACTTGAGATGTACCTCTCCAATGGCTCCTTCAGGTGATCTTCAGGAAATTTAAAAAAAAAAACATATCTGAAAACAAACTCATCGTGTATGTGTTTGTACGAAGGCTGTGTTTGTATTGAAAGCAGTAACGTTTTTCAAAATCACTTTGAGCATAAAATGAATAAATTGAACAAGGGTAGTAGAATAATTACAATCTGCTACACCCTTCAAACAACAGCAGCTGGTGAAGCTGATAAAGACAGGAAAGAAAAACTGTGTTTCAGGGAAATCACTTTTCTCTTGTGTCTTTTCTCAAAAAAATGACACAGCAGAAATGAGCTTTGCTGAGTTATCTTAAAAACCTGTGGCTCACCAACAGGTGTTCAGCACAACCAGGATTGCTAATCTTTTTTTAATGTATGACTAAGTAGTTTTCACCCTATCTAAACTTAATTCATCCTCCTTCTCTAATGCATTCAGTCAAATAAACTAAATATAATTGAAAGGCAGGCATTGATTCATTTCCAGGCCTGGGAGCAAAAAATATTAAGAACCACACCCTGTGTGTCACAGCTCCTCATTAACAGCGTGAGGAACAGAAAAAACAGTGTGTAATTCAGAGCTGCAACACCCTGAAATCCTTGATCATAAATCTGTCTTTGATTAATATGTAAACAGATACACAGTTTTAGGTCTATAAGCAAAATAACAGGAAGGAGTTTTAAAGGAGATTCTGGATATTCACCTGGAAGATGAAAAATGGCCCCGACACATCAGGGACACTGATAACTGCGAGACTATCTGGATGGATATAAGATTACCCTTCTCCTCCCATCAAGATCTTAGTTTCACTGCATGTCACTACCACCCTGTATCTCTGTTAACTGCCAACATGTCAGTCTACCCTCCACCTGCCTCCCACGTACTGGTGACTGCCACTTGTCTGTGTGCCTCCTTGCGTGACTCTGACAACGTTTCTGTCTTTTGTGATTGTCAACCTGCCAGCTCGGCTGCCCATCAGCCTGTCTGTCTCAACGTGTGCACTATTACCTCTGTCACTGTAGTCGTCCACCAGCACCACCTCTTTCAGCAGGATGTCAGGGGATGTCTCCAGCACGCTGTGGACTGTCCTCAGTAAGGTGGACCAGGCCTCATTGTAGAAAGCAATCACTACGGATGTTGTTGGCAAGGACCGGTAGTCATACTTCAGTGTTCTGCAGCTGAATTGTAGGGAAGGATTTTCATTTTGGGAGAGGTGAGGTGACTAGTTAACACACTGACATACCTGTCAGTTGAACGTCCACGATATTGACACAGGGCATGCAAATATTCCCAGAATCAACACTACATGTAATGTGCAAATAAAAAAAACACGCCATGTGCTGAGTTCACAAATATGTATTATAAGATCACAGATTTGACATTAATATAATGTGTAATGTGTATATGGATGTAGAGTCCATGTCAGAAGAGGCATGCTGATGCCCAGGCATTGCTGATGAGGCCAGTAGGGCCCAAGACATCTCCACTGACAACAAAAACTGAGACACTGAGATAGTAATTACTGTTCCAGTCCATCAGAATATTCTGCTCCTTTAATGCATCCAGTGACTCATTAGCACTTACTAAATTATGTTTTAACTGTGGTGTGAGATCATTACTGTGTTAAATGTGTTTTCTATTTAACTTTATTTTGTCTCTTGTTTAAATTCTGCTATGTGAAGTACTTGGCGCTGCATGTTTGTATGAAAGGTGCTGTATAAATGAAACTGAGTTGAATTAAAAGATCTCTGAACTCTTTTTTTTAAATTACAGGATGGCATGATATGCTACAGTATATGATGTATAATATGATACCATACAATGTACAATAAAGTATGACACAATATGATAGATACAATATGAATTATTCAGTATGATAAATACAATGATATACAGTATGATATCATATTGCAATATACAACATAATATGTGATATGATATATGATGTGATATATGATATGATGGTTGACAGCACTCTAGTTACTTACAGGGGGTTCCATCTCTCTGGCAGTCTGCGGTGTAGTGACAGTCTATCACTGACATAAGTGTTAATCTGATGTTTTTTTATGCTTTCCTCCTCTTTTAGCTTCTCCTCTCCTTTCAGATTGAGTTTGACAGCCCTCCCCATTTCACCCAAGGCATTTAAATCCAGGGGGGGCTTCTCGTAGACGGGCCTCTTTAGCTGTTCATTGGTAACCTCTCCAGAGGCCTCTCGTCGGTTTGCCCCACTCATGTCTCCGGAGCTGTTCCTGAAAAATAGGACATATCCTACCAAAGCGGCTCCGAGGAGGAGGAAGACTAACTTGGGTCTGTTCCTTCTTCCCCAGACTGCCATCGTGTCGGCACAAAGTTGGCTTGAAGTTTCATGCGCTGTGCAGCTGCAGACAACTGGAGACTGCTGCTAAAGTGTCCTTTTCACTTTCACCAGCCTCAACACGTTTCCGTCTCAGTACTTCAACTTTATCGTTCATTATTTAACACCCAAAAACTTCCTGAATCTGCAGTTTACAAAACTTCAAACGTCTGGAGAAATGTACAACTACTACACTGTTACTGACTGTAGTTACTTCCTCAGCAAAACCTCCGATAGTTATCTTAACGGACTCTCCTCCTCCTCCTCCTCCTCCTTCCCTCCTCGCCTCGATTGAACGGTGTTGAAGAGGTGTGCGAAAGGATTAACGATCTCGGATTAGCTATCTCACCGGATTAGCTAGCTAATGTTAAACTACCTGTGCGCTCCCATTGGACAGACAACGAATCTGGGTCAAATCAAAAACCGTGTAGACCGTTTCATTTCATTTTCCACAAAACAAAATAAAAAGTTTAAAGTAAAAACGGACTCGTGTCAGTTAGCACTTGACATTAAAATGGTAACCGATGTCAAATTGCTAGTACCCCTCTAAAATGTTGCCTACAGTTTTCGAGATGCAGGCTAAACTTTACTAAAAAGTGTTATGCAGAGTTCTGCCCCCAGAGAACAGCATGCACCTCGCGGGAGCGCGCACAGCTAAAGGGAAAATGTAAAGTGCTGTTTAAAGACGATGCTGCGTCCATACAATTACTTTCCGAGCATCTATGAATGCAGGTAAATAAGCAAGAAGTCCGCATACTGCAGCTCCCAATGCACGTGGATTATTAGGATAACCAGTGTGACGTTAGAGCTCCACTCTTGCACGTTTTATTCTTACGTTAATTTTTGCACATTTGTTGTTTGATTCAAAACCTCCTTTCATGCTTTTCTAGTTGTCTACAAACTTTTTCGGGCATCTACGAAAAATTGTAGATGCTAATAATTTTACCAATAATTTAATTTTAGTTTAATAATCTGAATTTTACACATTTAATAATGACAATGAGATGTATCGGGCAACTTTAGCATCAGTTCTGATAACGTCTGCAGCTAACATGATGACACCAAGTTTAATAAGGAATCTGTGATGTTATCAGCGCATCCTGTATTTGATCGACTCTGGCTAAACTTTATTTTTTTTCTACTTTTAAAATCTCATTTTAGCATAATTATATTACATATTGTGTTTAAAAAATACACTAACAAAGTGAACTAAAGTGTTCTCCCTCAGAAACACTGAGAGGTTAATCGAGGACACGTTGTAAATGACCAATCACGTGAGTACAGTAGCCTAATTGTATCAACGAAATGCTACTAATGCTGAGTCTAATAGCACTCTGAAAAAACCAAAGACTTCAAATCATTTGTCATCAACAATGAAGTTGACAAACAGGAATGTATCGTTTCAAACAGTACTTTGCTGGTCAAATAATAAATCGTCTGGTATTTTTTTCCGTCGGCTGCGCGCGCTCCCGCGAGGTTCATACCACTCTAGGCGGGCAGCAGAACTTTACGTAACACCTGCTGCTTGAATTTAAAGTTTGAAGCAGTGTGAAGTCAGCCGAGCGAACAGCTATGTTTCCCGTTTAGTTTCAAATTAAAACTCTGCGTGCCTTTAAGATCCCCTGCAGATATGTTTTAAGATGTAAAAGACTTACAATTAATAATAATCTGTGTTTAGTTTTCAACAATCTTTCCTTTTTTGCAGATGTTAAACGACTAGTCATAAGATGCCTGCTTTACTGTAAAGTCCATACTTCTGTTTGTGCAATGCAGGATTCAAATTGGGTAAAGTCAAGTGTATCCTACAGACTACTGGACCACGATTGACTCCCAAACTGAAATGTCACCAGTCATACTCTTTCCACTTTCAACAGATGAATTATGAAAACAGCCTTCTAGTGTCAAACTCTGCATACAACCTTCTGCATGGTGAAGCACAAATTCAATTGTAGGAACAAGAAAAAATATTTTTGAGTGAAAGGGGAGTTATACAATTAAATCCATAAAACAAGTGAAGATACATTGAAACTACTGTTCTTTTTCTTTGTGGTGCATTAAAAAGACATGATCTGCAAAGTTTTCAGCAGCATATTCAGAATGTCTTTATCTGTTAAACACCTAGGCCTACTAAAAATCAACTTCCTGCCCACTTTAATATGTGCAATAGTTGGTTAAAAATTAGCTCTAATTATAAACTGCGTGACTGCATGGTTGATTGTACATGTTTGTACTGTTTAATAGCTCTCTGCAGGTCTGTTGAATCTCTCACTGATGTTTCATATTGAGAAATTAATATGAGTTTCTGTAACTCTGTAACTTGACAAAGTCATTTTATGGCCTAAAATACGTCACGAGTCAAAATTTGGACTTGACTCTTGATACTCTTGTTTTCAAATATTAAACATTTAATTTCCTTTGCACCTCTTCCGGGTTGGCACATGTTGTAGTCTACTGTACATGAGTCATTGTAACTCATTTAACAATATATAATTATTGTCACTTTAGGACAATAATTATATATATTTTTCACATGAAAAAGTTTTGGAACCTCCTAGACAAAAGTACTGAACCTGCCTGGAAGAATATAGGATTGAAAATCTTTGATGGTCTTATTGTACACGCAGCCATTTATCACTCATATAAAATTGATATGAAAACTCTTGACACCAAAGATGAAATCTGACACAAAATGTATGTTTAAGCAAATTAAAATGCTAAATAATTAAGGTGATCATTCAAGGCGAGAAGGTAATTTGAGTGGCATAGTGTTTTGATCGAATACCCATATTGTGAAAACAACAAAAGAGACATGAGAAGGCAACAAGTCAGCTGGAGTGTTGTAATATACCACGGTAGACTGGACATGTCGTTTCTGTCAGAGACACAATATTAGTGTTAATGCATGAGGGCATTTTCATTTAAGACTGGATGATGGATAGCATTTTCCATGCAACAGATAGCGCAGATGTATTAAGGGGAAGATAAAACAGTGGTGAACTACAGTACATATCCACCTTTTGACAAGTTATTATCCTTGTCACAGCTGCCTGTAGCTGTCTGGCATGGACAAAGAAGATGCATTGAAGCTATATAATTCAGGACAATATCCCCTTTTAAGTATGACACTTCTAATTTTATATTTTTTTCATGAAACATTAACAAAATAAATGCATATTTCATGATAAACCCACTTGAACCTAAATTAACATAGGCGGTGAAAGAAAGGAAGTGAAGAATTCAAAAACTTTTAAGTTTCAAATGAATCAGATGAAGGTGGAGGAAGATCATGGTTTCACATGCTCAAAAATTGTGGCAATTACTTGCTTTGTAACAATACACAGCAGCAATTTAAAGACCATGTGGTGCCTCGGTGAACACAATATAATAATGTGATATATAGACTCAGACATCATCCATTAGTATTCAATGTTATTTGCTTTTCCAACCAGCAGGTGGCACCAAATGCTTGTGAAAACGGTGATCTGTCTGATTGAGGACAAATGAGGGCCAGGAATGTGGTAGCAAATGCCACTCTACACTTATGTTTACAGACTTATTTCATTCATTTCAATCTATGAAACAATAAAACTCACATCCATTGATTAAGTGTCTATTTTTGCTATCCTGGTATAGTTGGCAGTGTAACAACAATATGCAATGTGTAGTGCTGAGAAGGTACAAAGGAAATCATAATGAGCATCTGTGGTTAGTTTTTTTATTCTTTCAATTATCCCAACAGCTTTAATCTTACCTCAGACATCATTCCAGTCATCCTCTTCTTCATATCAAAAAATCAACATCCCTTTTGCATCATCAGTAGTTTTAGAGGTGCTTTAAATTAGCACTGTCCCCCTCTGGTCCCATAAACCAAAAACTATGTACAAAGGCAACACAAAACAGGAGTCATCTCACATGTTTACCCACTGTCTCCATTGACGTAGTATGAATATCTTATATTCATGAATTCAAAGGACCACAGAGACCAAACATTGCTCTGTAATAAGCAGTCTTCGGCAAATACAACAAACATTTTAACAACAGTCACACTGCGTCGTCTCAAATCCCAGTAGAGACACTGGGGGGGGTCTTCAGTGGAGAAAACAAAACAGGAGTGTTTTTTGATGCCATTTCAAGTACAGTTTACACACAGGAGTCTTAAAAAAAAAAAAAAAGAAAGTCTGGCACAGCCAAGCTGAAGGATTAAATTAAAACAGGCTTTAAGGCTTTTTGTGACTCAATAAAATCAAGTGCATCAAACCAGTGTTGTTTAGTTTTTTAGCATTTAAAATGCACTACACATAATTTACATCCACTGGCACAATTCATTTTCGGCACATACAACCACCTTTGAGGATGACAACCTTTCAAAGGCACAGTGACAGGTGAGTCTAGAGGGTTTTCATAATTTTACACTATAGGGAAGAATAGATTACAACACTTCTGTCAACTCACTAAGCCCTCTGGGGCAAATTGCACTTAGTTCAAATGCTTAATGAATTCTTCAAGTCTTGTCTAGCCAGCATTCTACCATGAAACTGGCTCGAAAGTTGAGAGACAGAAGTGAGAAGCAATTTAGTTTGTCTAGTGAATCTCTCGCTCTGTTATCCTCTCACGTGATGGAACATGTTAGGATGAAGCTGGTTTTGGGCAAAATGCTGCTGACCTTACATTCCTGGATCATCTTCATTGAGCAGCCTATTCCTTAATTGGTAACTGTTTCTGACTACTAAACAAACAAACATGATGATCAGTAATAATTAAGATTAATTGCACATTAAGCTAACATTCTGTAGTGCAGCTTTTTTTTTTTTGTCTAGTTTTCAAGGAAATATTTTGACTTTGATTCTCTTTGAAAGGCACTTCTTCATGTGCTGGACAGTCAAATCAGGCTGTTAAGTTGTTGAATTAGACAAATACATGATATGACAATAATGACACTTCAGGTGTGCGCTGGACTCCATTTTGGTTGCAGAGGCACTTAGATGAGAGCAACACAAACTTAAAAAGTCTTTTTAAGTTCAATCAAACCTCACCTTGCAATTCTCATTCACTCCGCTGCAATCTGCACTTATTTAATCATTCACATGGATATAAAAGCACTGAATTGGGCAAATTATTGGCTTAAATTGACTTTCCAGCACCTTTTTATCTGCTCGCCATGCCCATTCAAATAGAGTGCAGACTCGAGGAGAGAAGAGAGAATTGGGAGCAGCGGAAAAAGACATCCACTGTAGTAATTGCACTATGGTCAAAGAAGGTCACTTGAGGTTTCCTGCTACTTTCTTATTTCCTCCATTTACCATTCAAACTTCCATTGCTGGTTTTTGTCTCCTGGGGTGCACCGTTTCATCTGGGTGTCAGTGCGTCCCTCTGTTGTGCGGTAGGCTGTGATGCACATATCTGAGTGAGGGTGGTAGATAGTGCCATCCTGAAAGGAGTTGGAACAGACAGAATGCAAAACATGTAAAATCATTTTTTTATATATATATACTTGTATGAGACGAGGACAGAGATATAGAGAGAAAAAGTGTGCATGCGTGTGTTAGAGTGGAGGCTGCTTACATTTCTGAACTCCCATACAACACCGGGCGGCTTGGGTTCTCTGTCACGAGGGCAGTGTTTCATCCCAATGGAAGTCTGGCCATCAACCACCTCAGCACACAGCTCCGTCACCGAGTTGAAACGGATCTCCTTGTGAGATGTGTATTCAAAATACTGGAGCAGGAGAGAGACGTGATTTAATTTTCTCTATATACAATACGAATGTGTGTTTCTGAAAGCAGTTTGGGAAGTTACCTAACCGGAAAAGCAGGAGATTAAAAATCCAGCTTAATTGTTTCCATGCACTTCTCTCTCCACCTTAATCGCTCTTTTGACAAACACAATAAGGCGGGGAGGTTGGCATTTATTTCTTCTACTAGGATTCCAGGATGTCTTTTTCTTACTCTGCTGTGGGATAAGCTGGAAATGCATGGCGTGTTTATGTGTACGTGTCGAGGGATCTCATCAGTAAAGATGGAGGCTTGGCCCTCTCAATGAACCAGACGTGTACACAAACCTGACTCTCCAGCTCCCCCCACCCCCCACCCCCGGTGTCATTTCAGCATCCTGGCCCATCGGGACAAAAGATGCAACACTCCCTGGGCTCCCCGTTAAACAGAAGGTCAGGTAATCAATCATCATACTTCCCCATCCTTCTCTTCACATCTCATGCATCTTTCAGGTGCACTGGGGCCCATAATGGTTGTTTCTAATAAAAGACTCACTCAGGGCCCCAGTGTCTGGCTTCAAACTTATTTACCCAGGCTGTGTCATTCATTCTGCCTGCGAGGCTCATGTATCTTTTAAAATGGAACGTGGGTCTTATGTGGGCCAGGGAAGGGGAAGTAGGAGGGAGGTAGTGGAGGGCCTTCTGGTTTTTGTTTCAGTGGGGAGCCATTGAAACATTGATTTTCAGTAACACATGGTGCTTTTTGTGACTGGGGACACCTGATGCGGCACATCAGTGGGGTAATCAGAGATATCAAACAGGTTAGAGATTCACAGAAAGGAGCTCTGCCTATTGTCTGGCCCTGACATTAAATATACATCCTCACAGACAAATAATCTGCTGGTTGCTAAACCATCCATCACCAGAGTTGGCAGCCTTTCAGGTTAGAAGTATCTGTGATTCAATTGCAGGATACTTTTAAGTGTATGTGGATGCAATACCAAACTTAGTTTTTGCCCTCATTACATTCAAGTCATACTGGACACACCGGCAGAGGGCAATTTTCTTGTGTGAATCAACTGTGGCAGCTTGTTTTAGGGGTTAGCAAAAAGTGTTGACATTCAAAGATACATCTCCCACTGAGTCAGGAGAGGTGGTGAGATTGCAACAAGAGAGAAGAGGTACGTGAGAGAAAAA
>JANJYQ010009255.1:4287-19145 GCA_024605255.1 Rastrelliger kanagurta | reverse complement strand
AAGAAGAAGAAGAAGAAGAAGAAGAAGAAGAAGAAGAAGAAGAAGAAGAAGAATATCTCAAATTTAATGGATGAGATAAGATAAAATGTTAACAGTTAACAATCTCTGTTTGAATAAATAAGCAATAACAACACACGTGGATTAAAATGATTTCATAATTACCTGAATTACTCAATAAAAATATATGTATTGATTAATACACATATAAATATATCTGAAAATTTCCGATATATTTATATGTGTATTTGAGATTTAATTATTGAATGTTTATTTTTTTCTCTCAAAACTTTATTAAACAACTTACTTATAACAAAACATCTTAACTAAAGGATACAACATAATTAACAGATCGATAATAAGAAAATAAAATGATAATAGCATATATGAATAAACAGCAAAAACAATAATATACTTTAATAGCTTAATATTATATTTATAAGAGAAAAAGAAAAAGAAAAAACACGATCGTGTCTCAGTTGAAGCACTTCCGGGTCAGTGTGACCTTTCTTCAGCTCGGCCGCCGCTCCGCCATCCTTCTCTCTCCGCTCCGGGAGCAGGACAGACCCCGCAGGACACCAATATGCTGTCAGTACGCGTCGCAGCGGCTCTAGCCCGCACCCTGCCACGACGGGCTGGATTTGTAAGCAAAAATAATTTATTAAAGTGTTGATATGTGGTGTATTTTGCACGAAATGTGTTATTTATTCATGTGGAAACTACGCGGCATGCTCACGTCTTTTAGCGGCGGAGGACACCGGGCCCTTCACTGAGCTGCTTCTNGTGTATTTTGCACGAAATGTGTTATTTATTCATGTGGAAACTACGCGGCATGCTCACGTCTTTAGCGGCGGAGGACACCGGGCCCTTCACTGAGCTGCTTCCTCCTCTGTCGTAGCTGATACCGAGAGCAAGAAATATCCTCCAAGATATCACAGTGCATTATTTTAAGCGACTATCTCCTTGTGTTGTGTTGTTAAAACACTAAGATTGGATATGAAACACGCAAAAAAAAAAATGCGATGACGAATGAAATTTGATAGTGAAGGTCATGTTTATGTCACTCCGCTTGCTGAGTCGTCAGTGAAAATGCACTTGTGAGTTTATACTTGGCAGAGTTGTTAATGCATTTGCAAAGAAAATAGAAATTAGACTTAATTTTTAAAAATGGCATTACCGTTTCTGTGTAGTAAATGTCATTAGTGAGACTGTCCTGTGACTGCAGACTGCATGACCTGAGGCCTGTCTCAAATGTTGTCATGTTGTGGGAGAAGTCTGAAGTTACGTTGAAGAAATACTAATGTCCTAATATGTAGATTTCAAGGGCTAATGTTAATTGTCACGTGCATGTAAACTAGGGTTGCTACTGCTAGTTTACATGCACGCTAATGAGGCAGCTAATGAGTATTTTCATTAAGGATTTGATATGCAGCTTTTATTTCTTGATTTAATGAAATAATTTGGTCGATAAATTATGAAAATATGTAAATCACTGTTTCCCAAGGACACACCCTCAAATGTCCTCCTTATATCTGGTTCAACTCACAGCCCCAAGATGTTCAGTTTACTGCCATGGAAGACTAAACCACTCTATAACCCATTAATCACTTATTACATGGCTTATCTTTACAGTAATGGAAGCTCACCTACTTTATAACGGGATTAGCCCAAGTTTGTATCTGTCATGTAAAACAATTGCATTTTAAGTCTCAGGCGTCTCTGAAAACTAAAGTTAGAGCTGCATAATGACAACCTCAGAAGGTCATTTGAAAACATTGACTGCAGCTGTGCACAGGGAACTGTTTCCATATCTGCAAGTCTGGGAAAATATTCAGTTCGCTGCACAAGAAAAGAAAATATATATTACCTTTTTTGTTTGTTTTTTATTGTATTTTGTCATTCAGGCTTGATTAGATATGTTACTGAGAAAACTGATTCAAGTGAAATTTGAATGAGAAAATATTTTATAAATATGACTCTAATAAGTTAACTATTAATACTCAACATATATTTTTGCAAATATAACTAAATGCTGTTTAACAGCAGCACAAATTACAGCCTCAGCATGACCATTAAGATGAATTTAAGTCAATTTAATTTTTTTATTACTACTCCTCATTGTCTCAAAGGTATCCAAGAACGTTGCTGCTGCATGTGTAGGAGTCAAGAATCTGCACACCACCCGCCCATGGCTGCAGAAAACAGGTCAGTGTTTGTGGGAAACTTTAATCAGCCACTTAAAGACACATTCTCACTTTTTTTAATTAGTGGGTTTTACTTAATAATACACTTGATGTACATTAAAGGCACAGCCGAGGTGTCTTCCATTCTGGAGGAGAAGATCATGGGAGCTGACACCAGTGCTGATTTGGAGGAGACTGGTCGCGTGCTGTCCATCGGTGATGGTATTGCCAGAGTGTACGGTCTCAGGAACGTGCAGGCTGAGGAGATGGTGGAGTTCTCCTCTGGTCTCAAGGTGAGACTTTTCGATCCTAATCTTTTATTCAGTGTATTGTCACAGCAGCTTGAATATTAAGAGAAGTACACGGTATGAGGAAGTGTTACTAAAACGGATGATTCTGCTAATTTGTGCTGTATGAATTACAGCACAGTTACTGACACAGTAACTTTATGGTGTAAACTAAAGGGAAAAATGGTGGCAACTGTTGCTTCTGCTTCTCTCCAGGGTATGTCTCTGAACTTGGAGCCTGACAACGTTGGTGTTGTGGTGTTCGGTAACGACAAGCTGATCAAGGAGGGCGACATTGTCAAGAGAACTGGCGCCATTGTGGATGTGCCTGTTGGTGAAGAGCTGCTTGGCCGTGTTGTTGATGCTCTGGGAAATGCCATTGATGGAAAGGTAAATAAGAATATTGATGATGAAAGGTTGAAGTGCGTATTAGGTGTATGATATGACAAATTGGACAGATGATGTGATAAAAAATAATATTTTAATTAAATCTGGGCAGGTGGCGGTTGAACCAATCAAATGAAAAAATATATTGCAATGTTTGTGTCCTAGACCCAAAAACAACTGGCAGGTGGATTGCGACTGGGTAATGAGTTTTGTGAAGCGGATGAATTAATAGCCTAGCCACGCATCTCTAATAGTCGCACTATATCCGCTCCACTCCACTCCACCCTGTTTCAGTGACAGTGAACTATACTCATATTGACAACAACTATGCTTGTTATGTAGCTAAGTGCAAAAAAATCTCCAAGTAAAGAGCCAATAAGATTAATTTGGTAATGTTATCTGCCAAAAGAACAACACACCTGCAATTACCACTTATCACCATGTGGTGCCGCCAAAAATTATGAAACAAGTATCTTAGACTGCCATTTTAAATGATAAAAGGACACTGCTGTCACATTTCTAATATTTTGGTCAAGGCTGATGATGACAGCAAGGTGTTTTGAGTCATCCACAGACTGGCATTCAAGTTGTTTTTATATTTTACAGTATCATTACTTTTGACTTAATAGTTTATTGACCAAATATGAAAAATAAGTTGATCACACTCCTGATGGCCTTTGACAGCCATGCTTTCTTTTTTTTCTCCCCACTAACATTTTAGGGCCCCCTTGGCGCCAGCACCCGCAGGCGTGTTGGTCTGAAAGCCCCCGGTATCATCCCCCGTATCTCTGTGAGAGAGCCCATGCAAACTGGCATCAAAGCCGTGGACAGTTTGGTGCCCATCGGCCGTGGACAGCGTGAGCTCATCATCGGGGACAGGCAGACCGGGTAAGAGGAATCAGCTCAAAGTGAATATGTGAACACACGACTAGGTTTGATGCTATTTCTAGTACTGCTCCAATGCTTTCACATTAGTTGAAGTGCTGAAAAGGGATAAATCAACAATGCAACTTATCACTATAAAGCCTGTTACAGTATGTTGTAACATTAATGCATAATGTTTTATCACAGTTATCTTATAATTCATCAGGTGGTGCAGTTCTGTTTAAATTAAATGAGTAGAATATTGGGCCTGACACATAAGATTTAGACCTACTTCTGTACATAATTGAGTTTGTCACAGTATCCACTGTTACTGAGTCATTAAATTTTGTTCTGCAGCAAAACCGCCATTGCCATCGACACAATCATCAACCAGAAGCGCTTCAATGAGGGAACCGACGAGAAGAAGAAGCTGTACTGCATCTACGTCGCCATCGGCCAGAAGAGATCCACCGTGGCTCAGTTGGTGAAGAGGCTGACCGATGCCGACGCCATGAAGTACACCATCGTGGTCTCTGCTACCGCCTCTGATGCCGCTCCCCTGCAGTACCTGGCTCCCTACTCCGGCTGCTCCATGGGAGAGTACTTCAGAGACAACGGCAAGCACGCCCTGATCATCTATGACGATCTGTCCAAGCAGGCGAGTTGAATTTTATAAATTGAATCTGATGTTGGAGATTTCAACATAGAGGAAAACATCATGTGTAAAACTCTACCTTGTTGTTTTTCCTGCAGGCTGTCGCCTACCGTCAGATGTCCCTGCTGCTCCGTCGTCCCCCTGGTCGTGAGGCCTACCCCGGAGATGTCTTCTACCTGCATTCCCGTCTGCTGGAGAGAGCCGCCAAGATGAACGACAACTTTGGTGGTGGCTCCCTCACTGCCCTTCCCGTCATTGAGACACAGGCTGGCGATGTGTCAGCCTACATTCCTACCAATGTCATCTCCATCACAGACGGACAGGTGATTGTGCGACTGGTTGTCTTGATTCATTCCTACAGAAATCCTAATTGCTGGATACTGAATGCTGTTTTCTGTCTTAGATCTTCTTGGAGACTGAGCTGTTCTACAAGGGTATTCGTCCAGCCATCAATGTCGGTCTGTCTGTGTCCCGTGTCGGATCTGCTGCCCAGACCAGAGCCATGAAGCAGGTTAGTTCTGCTTGTTAGGCTTCAGCGGGAGCATCTCTATGCTGTAAATATGATGAAAGTCTTCAGTTGTGACATCTTAATTACCGCTCACCCTCAGGTGGCTGGTACCATGAAGCTGGAGCTGGCTCAGTACCGTGAGGTCGCTGCCTTCGCTCAGTTCGGTTCCGACTTGGACGCCGCCACCCAGCAGCTGCTGAACCGTGGTGTTCGTCTGACTGAGCTCCTCAAACAGGGACAGTACTGTAAGTATAATGTTTGCAAGCAACTCTTTTAGTAAATGTATACATGCTACAGTTGTCTTCTCTATAGTGACTGTATGCTCTTCATCTTTTAGCTCCCATGGCTATTGAAGAACAGGTAACAGTCATTTATGCTGGTGTGAGGGGACACCTGGACAAAATGGAGCCAAGCAAGATCACAAAGTTTGAGAAGGCCTTCCTGCAGCACATCCTGAGCCAGCACCAAGACCTGTTGGCAGCTATTAAGTAAGTTAAAGAGCTTCTAGGCTACATGTTTGATTTTTGCATGTTAATTTATGCACAAGTTTCCTAATCAATCTTTTCTTCATTGCAGGGCTGATGGCAAAATCTCTGAAGCATCCGATGCTAAGCTTAAGCAAATTGTGTTGAATTTCCTCTCCAGCTTTGAGTAAAGCTTTTCAGTCTGGTTTGTGTTCATGTTTGCATATTGCATCGTCGGTTATACTTTCTATGAACTCAATTCAAGTGGCACTTGATCTTTAATGTACAGATATCTCCCAACAGAGAATAAAGTATTCCAGCTAGTTGACTTTGTCGCCATTTTGTGTTTGGAGTTTTTTTTTTGTCTACCATTTTATCAGTTTGAAATGTGCTTGATGCTGTTCAAAGCAATGCAGAAGAACAAGCAATTAATACATTAACACTGAGCTGAAATGGTCTCCAACTACAGTCATTTTGATTTAGTTTTTATTTAAAACAGCTCTCAGCTATTTGATTTCTTAAAATCCCACCCCATTAAATTAAAAAGCAGGTAATTGTGTACTGCTGTTTTTAGTTGCTGTATCATCAGTGTCCTTTTTTATAGAAGAAAATTGGCTCTTCAAAACCAAAATCAATTATCAAATCACTTAAGACAATTAAAGTAAGATTACCAAACAGTTTCTCAGTTGTGACTATGTAATGTTTTTGTCACAAATGTTAAAGGAATTAATATTTAACTCTTGGACTGTGGGTCGAACTAGATAAATGAAAGGTCAGCACCTTAAACTCTGGGAAATAAAACTAATCAAAGAGCACTTCATTAAATTCTAAATGAATCTTTATTAGTCGGAGTGAATCAAAACATTTTAAATAATAGCAATGAATAACGTGATGCAAATGTTGATGAAATCCAGAACTAGCTCAACAGCCCTGGTGTTATGAAATAGTGATTATTTAAAATCAACGTATGTGAAGGGTGGACAATAAATAGTTAACAATTTAAGTGAAGTGTGAATCAAATATTCTCTAACTGGAACAAATTCTGTGGCAGGGTGCATTCATTATCAAACTTTGCAATAGAAATCAGTGTAAAGGCATAGTGATGACTAGTGAGAAAAATGTGTCTTTTCAAAACAAAACATTTAAAATAGAATATAATAAATAATAAAAATAAATATTAAAACTACTTATTATGCTGACAGCTGGGAAATTTCACACCCAGTACTGTTTGGTGTGCATTGCAGGTCTGTGGTGTTTATGTTTGGGTAGGTTGTTCTGTTTGACGTAGCAGGGGTCGTAATAATCCCACTCCAAAGCAGAGGTCAGCACACCGTTGGACAAACCGTCACTGTCTGCTGACAAAATCCGCAAGGAGACACCTGAAAAGAAATGTTCAAAAAATACGTTCAAATAAAGAAATGACTGGTACAAATCTGAAATCTGGAGGCTGTGCATTCCTCAGTCTCCTTAATGACTGAGTTGACTCATGCTTCCAGTGTTTCAAAGGTTTGTAGTTATGCATGATGGTAATGCAAAACACACTTTTCCAAATCACTTTGGAATGACTGATTCAACTATATATTGAAGATGCCAAAATAATTGTAAAGCCTTTGAATAGGTAGCATAGCTTAGTACACAGTTGTACTATACTAAAACCATTTAGATTAGGGATATATCCTCACAACAAATCCTCACATCTAGCAAGTTGGAAAGAAGAATGCTTGTCATTTTTAGTGTATACTTTCATTTTCTGAACTGACTAACTGTTGTAGGTTTTGTTTGGATATGTATTGCACATAAGGGCCTGTAAACGACTGTGTGAGCCAAATTTGCAATCAGTACTCACCCTGACCCGCACAAACAAATGCATTACTTATAACTTTGCATAGCACCAGACATGTGACATGCTATACAAAATATCAAAGTGTCTGTGGTGCCTCACAGTCCCTACACTAACACTGATTCAACATTTTAATAGACTGAGGTATAAAAGAGTTCCTCAGTTTGTTTAATCTAGTTTTGGGGACTCTATATCTCGTGTTCGAAGGCAGTAACTGATATTTTTCAAATAGAATATATGTGCCTGTCAGGGACAATATGCGTTTAGTATATGTATAGTATAGTTGATGTTTCTCAGTGTTGAGATTCTGTGTGAGCAATCAAGGCAAACAAATACTTGTGTACAATGTTCTCTATTGTCATCCCTTAAAATTAAAGCATTTCTCAAAATGGTGATTGGGCTATTAGAGACAATAACATGTTACTTACCATACTCCCATTCAACAACAGTTCTTATGATACTCACATTGATTACAGAGGAGCTGAAGGGGTCTGAAATGTAACCTACCTGCACTTGCACCGAAGTCGCTGTCCAGTCCAGGACCCACTGCAGATGTGTTCAGACATGACACTTCTGAGGGTGGGTTGGTGTACTCGCACTCCATGTCTGTTTTGTCAAATGCATGCACTGCAACACCTGGGTTTGCATCTGTCAACATCTGGTAAGTACTGCTTTGACGTCTAAGATCCACATGTTCTGTCTCCTGCTGTGAAAAAAAGGACAAAATATAGATGTTACATTTAGAAAAAAGGTGACCTCAATCTGACAGTTTTTATTGTTAGCTAATCCCTTTTGCTGATTAATATAGTATCATATTGAATGGGGCTTTAATGGAAGCTTTTACATGTGCTGCTCTGTTTTTGCTGCCATTTCCTGGGATTATCCTGTGGTGTACATGGCGTGGGTTATTCCCTTTTGTTTGAAATAAACCACACAAGAATATACTGTAGGGTTGTTAGTACAACAGTGACAGCCACCACAGGGCGACAGATACCACCCACAGAAACACATAATCGGGAAGGCTCATTGAAAAATCTGCCTGACATGTAATCTCTAAACAGTAACAAGAGCTTCTAAACCAATGATGAAAGAAACAGACGGTTAAAGAATAGATGGCACACCAATATAGGCTACTGAAAATTAAAATAAACATGAGGGGTGTCTGTTATACAAAAATGGTGCTTATTTTTTCACCTTTACACATGAAACAAGGTGTGACTGATTTAAATGAAAATCAGGAAATGCTTTATTTTTATATATCCTGGACATTCACGGACATTTTCTGAGTAATTTACAGGTATTTCGGATTAAGATTTAAGACATTTTACAGAGAAGTTGTTGGAATTTGGTACATTGGTTTCATCAGTAAGTACAAATTGAATTTTTGTAACTGTCATAAATTAGACTCTTTCACTGGCAAAAATTTACTTATCTTATACTTAGATTTAATAAGTGCATTGCAAAAATGTGCCTTGAAATTTGATTTCAAAAGACTCTTGCAGACAACTACAACACTGATATGCATAAAGGGGAGTATGACAGACAGACAGCCAGTTTAACCTGTGGTTATAATTATCGATTTCTCTTGGTTTGATCATGGTTGGAAACATTTGGGATGATGTAAATACACAACTTAACAAAATATAGCTCTAGTTTTTGTTTTGTTTTTTAAGACATTTTAATGTTAAAATGTTACATACTAGGCTTTACACTACTAAAAAACTTCAAATGATCCCTTTATCCATAGGTCTTTTAGTTATTACATTAAGTCAGTGACCCGCTCAGAGGACGACTCACCATGGGAGAGTTTGGCGGAACAAGGTTCACTCTGGTTTCAGCCTCTGAGTCACTGGACTGCGGTAGGACCGGTGCGCTTTTACACCACCCGGAGGGCATGTCCAGCCTTGGGGTGAAACCAGCCGTGGAGGAAGTGACTCTGATGGTGCTCGGCGCCCTCAGAGACCCTGAGCCGGTGGCACCATCTGGCCTCAAGAGCCTGATCCTGTGATCCACCCCGACCCTCTCCCTCGATGAAACCCTGGAAGAGGTGACAGGATGGGGCAGGACGGGCTCTGACAGAGACATGTAGGCTCTCCTCCCCTCTTGTAGCGGGGAGAAAGCCACATCCGAGACCCTTCTGACTCTCTGCAGGGTGGACTGCAGAAGCATCGCCTCTGTGTCCTCTCGCCTCTGTCTGTTGTTCTTCTTTGACAGGATCAGTAACTTGTAACCCAGGAATAGGCAATTCAGCAGAAGCAGAATGACCACGCAGGGTATGAGCAAAAGAACCACTAAAGTCAGATTTGTCACAGGGTAACCTTCAGCCAGGTGTGATGGCGTGGTCTGATGTACTTGCGACATTTCATCACAGAGGATATAAAGGGTGATTTTTAGTGAATTGCTGATCTCAGTTGAGATTTCACGTTGTCTCTTTGTACACAGGTGGTTTGATGTGTCAATCAATGTGGACTACTTTGTGTTTCAAAGTGTTTTTCTTTTCTTAATAGCGAAATGCCAGCTCGCATCTCAAATGTAAACAGTCTGCAAATGTTAATGTCTTTGATCAGCCTTTTCTTCATCATTGCAGACTGAAGCTGTCAGTTATCAAACGCCAAAGATCTGAGACGTCTACGCAGCGCCCACTCACTTGGCAGGTAAATTACAGATCAACAGGTGTGTCCTATTATTTGCAGTGATGTTTCGCGTTGTCATAGCAACTAATCACGGCTAGATGGCAGTAGTTGGCCCATGACTCCTACATCCGCTGCATCCAAATGCTGCGTTCAGGTCACGTCTGCAAACTGGGAAGAATTGGGAGGGTAGTTTCCATAGTAACCAGTGACAGATGAAGATTATGAAGAGATCATATTATTAGCCTACTCTGATATGCTGAAATTGAAAGTACTGAATGGAAAAGAGCGTTTGAATTCTGTATAAACAGATAACAAAAGATGTTCATTCTATAATTGGGATTTTTTTCCTAAACGTTTGGAGAAAGTATATACAGTCTTGAGTATGCAGCTAAAAATGCATATTTAAGTTAAGCATACTTAAGTTATGAGCCAAATTTTACATACATAACTGGAACATTGTCTTATTGCAAAAATACACTGAAACCAATTACCAAGCATGTTGGAAAAGCATTGCCAAGTATCACATAAAGTCTCTACAGAGGTATGTTATTGATTTTTATTTATTTAATGTATTTCAATTTATTTGAAGATATCTGAGTTTTTGTATGTATAAAGCTTAAAAAAATATCTGGAACATCTTCATGCCTTGAATTGTGATTTTATGGATTGCAATGTCTCAGCATTTGTTGTAGAGTTTTGCAGTCCATTGTCTTGCAAAGCACATTATTATCACAAAGAAAAGTCAAGAACACAATTTCAAATTCTACATTTTCCTTTATGTTTCATGCTTTCAAATATATCAGGTAGTAATACATCAACAGCTGGCTCATTGCAGAATATATACAAACATTTCAAATAATTCAATAGAACATTTGACAGATGAATCTCTCTTAGAGACAATGTTTTTGCATTTTGTACACAAAGTAGATCTTTGCACACAAGTACATTTCGCTATTGTAATAAATCAATGCAAAAGTCAGTCATATGAACACCATATAACTATAATAAATATGTTGTTGTTTTTTTTTTAAATGTTTCTACCATTCAGTTTTAAGGAAGTCTATACAGACTTGAATAGCACACTGATATCCTGCTATATGTATGCAAGTATAACAGTACAGATAACCTTTTTATTCAAGACAAAAGGCTTTTGAGTCAATGGACATCCTTAGATACCAAAGACCCCATTCGTCAGTTCTGCACCTCACTGTTCATGTGGCATCATAGCTAATGTGCACATGCAGAAGGTCATGTCTGAACTATACCTCACTTCATTGCTGCTTGCCATTTTCCAAACACAATAAGAGGTTGTGATTGGTTGTGATATTTAGCACCTTGGGCAAGGCTGTGTTTGTAAACTGATAACAACACACACACATGGTGAAGCTGTGTCAATCAGGTTGAGAAAGCAGGCTAGCACTGGCCCAGGCTGTGCTTAATGATCTCGCGTGACTGGGGTGGGATCCTGTCGGGGAAGAGCACCTGGAACTCCACCACCAAATCACCTCGCTGGGATGGGCTCTTGGGATGTGGCAGACCCTCGCCCCTTAGCCGACGCACAGCACCAGGTTTGATAACATCGCTGCAAGGTAGAGGCATCATCCGGTTGTCAAGTGTTGGGACGTTAACAGTGCAGCCACAGAGAGCCTGGAAGACAAAAAGGGAACAGAAGGTTAGTTCTCTAGACCTGTTATATATAGGTGCAAGTTTCACAAATACCTGAGTGGCCTCAATATGACTAGAATGAAGTACACTTGGAACAAAAAAAATCAATTAAATGTCTGATCTTTGAAAGTGTCAGCTTACATAAGAGTTAAATATGGAGCATCTGTCTTCTAAAAGCACAATGGTTTTCTGAGTTATGCAATGAACCACTGTTACAGCTGTTATAATCACTGCTCTAAATATGGCCAGTGTGTGGGAGTCAAGTGCTTCAGCAGTTGAAGAAGATGGAGGAGCTCTTTTGAAATGCCAGTCTCTGTGACTGCTACCCAGCTAATCTGTGTGTGGGTTGGTAGAAGTGAGAGCCAGAGACAGTGAAAGGCAAAAAAGCTGCCTCTCTGCCTCCCTCTCTGCCTCATAGAGGTGGAGGAGTCTGCAGCATACATAGTAGTTGAGAGGCAGAGTGAAGTGCGATTCGTGGGGGCAGTCAGTGCTGAAGCTAAATTTAGCTCTTGCTCTCTCTCACTCTGCAGGGGCCGATGAGGTAACGAAGGCGTTGGCAGGCTGCTGCTGCTCTGCTAGTGGGGGTCTGTCAGCCCATTCTCAGCTTTGGGCTCAGATGTCCCCAAACAGAACATTGTGTTCTGCCTTCAGGCTACAATCAAACATATTACAATCCCTGTGTTTGCCAGAGATGGGAGTTTCAGCTCCTTATGTTTTACTGATGTCTTTCAGTTATTGATTTTCAAGAGAGGTCATCATTCAACAGTTATGTAATGCATAAGAAGTGGTGGAAGGATTTGACCCTTTTCCAAGTAGGTGTAAGTGGCAAAACAGAAGTATTTCTACTTATATACCACTTATGTGTTTCATAATATTTAATTCATTTTCTTGTGGAGAGCCACTGCAAGCCAGGATTCTTAACCCTGATAGACCTTTCAGCTTGATATGAATGCATTAACACAACTCACCTCTTTGAGGGTGATCTTGGCTGTGTAGACGATGTTGGAGCCATCTCTCTTGTACTGGGAGTGCTCCTTGTCCCTGAGAATGAAGGTGATGTCTGCAGGGGTGTTGTTGGGTGTCTCATCTCCCTCCCTAGGGAAAGTGATCTTGGTCCCTGCTTTCCAGCCTTTCTTCACCACCACATTCAGCACCTTGTCCTCAGATCGCACGCTACGGCTGTCGGGGTTGAGGCGGCTGCGGGTGATCTTAACATGCTTGGTACAGCCATGCATCACCTCCTCTAGGGTCACCAACAGATCATGCACCACTGCTTTGCCCTGCAGGCGCCGCTCGCCTCTTCGCAGCCCGCCCTCACTGCTGGTGAACCCACCCACGTGGCTGAAGGGGAACCGTCTGAAGGGGTTAAAAAGGTCATCGTCCCCATCAAAATCAGGGCCAAAGAAGATATCGAAGTGATCAGAGCCATGGAAGAAGGAGGAGAAAGTGGCGTGCGGATCATGAAAATTATTGCGGAAAACGCTGCCTGGCCCCGCCATAGACATTCCATTTTTAAGGCCTGAAAACACAGAGAAAGCAAAAAGAAAAGTTATCTTTTTTAATCTGATGCTTCATTTTTTTATGCTGACATTGATGCTTTTTAATGCATATTCTGCTTCTGCAAGGTTCATATTTACATCAGAGGAGTTTTCAGGAAAACTCCTTCATTGCTCCTTGAATAATTTATCAGCCTCACAGCTGTCTATGCTGCACATGCTTAACTGGTTTAAAGATGGGTGAGAGTGTTTTAGATATGATCCACTGCACATCAGTATTTAGCCTTGAACATGGCATGAATGGCTAATACACCAGTCTCTGCTACAGTAATTACTCAGATGACAGTTCCCATTTAGGTCATTTAACACATGTAAATTAATTCTCTTTCCTTCTGATATTTGAATCACCTCACTGTCAAAAACTCCCTCAGTCTCACCTTCTTCTCCGAACTGGTCATATATGCTTCTCTTTTTGGGGTCAGTCAGGATCTCATAGGCTTCTGCGATCTCTTTGAACTTGTCCTCTGCATCAGCCTCGCTGTTCTTGTCTGGGTGGTACTTCAGAGCCATCTTCCTGTAGGCCTTTTTGATCTCATCTTCATTGGAATCTGGTGACACGCCCAGGACCTTGTAGAAATCCTTGCCTGTGGGTTTTATGGCCAGACAGGGTGTTTCTGGCTCAGATTTGCTACTTTCCTGTAGAAAAAAGCACAATCTTGTATTAGACCATTTACTTGTCATATCTCCATTCACAAAATCTTTTTTGTCCATACAGTATTGACAATGATGCATGGACATCTTAAGTTCTATCTGTTTCAAAAAACCCTAAAAGCTGCTTATGAATAACTTATGATCATGCAAATTCACTACTGTACAGTATATATTAGTGTGCAGAATACACCCCCCCCCACCCCCCCGAGGCAGACACTCTGGTAAAATGCGCTTATCTCTGCATATCTGTGCTGTGAATTTTATATGCTGATGCACAATACAACGTGAGACCAGGGGGGAGGTCATGAGGGGGAAAGAGACTCCCCCCAACAACTCAGATTCTCTGCAGCGATTGGCTGGACCCGACACAGCGACTCAAGCATTTGAATGAACCCACAGCAACAGAAATAAGACATTAAAGATAGAGATGCTGGTATTTTATAGGTTTTTCTCCCCCGCAGCAAGTCACAATTTGCCAGCATATGTCTAAATCTAAGATTTAAGCAACCTGCCTTCTTAAATTCACTAAAATGTGAGTAATTTATTTAATGATTAAACGACTTGAACAGGTGAAAAGCTTAAAATATAAAAATAACATTCATAGAAATTAGTCCAACTTACCCCTGATGATGATGATCCTGAGCTGTCACCTCTGTGCATAACTCGCACTTTGCACTTGACGTTGACATTTTTGTGCTTAACGCCGAACTGAGTCCAGATGAGAACCATTATGGCTGTTTTGCAAAAGTTTTGTGTGGCTACGTGTCGCTGTCCAGTCGCGCTGGTGCTGAAATCGCTCCTATTGCCGGGCTACGGTTCGTCCTGTCTGAGCTCTCCTCGTCTCTCTTATAAATACTGCCGCCGCAGCTCCTCACTATACGCTCACCCTCCCACGCAGCGTGACCGAGCTTTCCCCGGACCCTCCCATTTCCTCACGCGCAGCAGGGGATGCCGGTGTCCTCAGTTTGCACGTCGAAAAACCATTGGAGCTCCGCAGATGATCACGCGGATGTTGCAGCCTCCTTTTCCATCTCGAGACTTGTTTCCGGAGTTCTTGAAGGCAGAGCCGAGCAGACAGTCACGACACGGTACACTGAGTCCATTTTTTCTCAGACAGACCAGGAGGCATGCAGATATAAGATATTCTGCAGGCTGCCCAGACAAACTC
>JANJYQ010009180.1:640-10755 GCA_024605255.1 Rastrelliger kanagurta | reverse complement strand
GCTTCATTTGCTAACCCATAGTTCATAGATCCGCAGTCATGGAGGAGGCAAAAAACAAAGAGAATAAGCAGTCCGAAAAGACTGATGAGAAGGAAAAAGATAAGGATAAGGGGCAACAGCCCTCGGGGAAGGATAAGGATAAGAAAGAGGAGCAAGAATTGGTAAATATGTGTGTTTTACATGTGCTGACTTTAGTAACGTTGTTATTTCGCCTGAGTCACTGTCGCTGAGTAGGCCCAGGATAGTACCATTCATGCTATCATGACTCATAAACTTTCATTTACCTTCTTGTTATTTCTCGTATAAAATATATTCACATCAACTTAGTAATGTTTTGTTGTTCTGATAAAGCTCCGTATATAAACTTCTTCTAACAGTTAACTTTAAGCTAGCATAACTCAGCCGGTAAGCTACCGTTAGCATTGCTGCCAAACTGCTAGCATTCAGCTAGCCAAGGTTAGCCACTGTGTGACACAGCGGCTTGGTTAAAGTTAATTGAAACAAAGCTACATTATAATATTGAATGTATATGAACTCAACTTAGAGCAATCTGCCTAGCTTGTAATGCTAGTCATCTTCATGAATAGACTAAGCTGTCACTTGAGACTATAATGATGTGGCTAGTCAGTGCATATTCATGTAAACCTCAGTTCAGGCATGGTTATTTATTGTCTCCTATGCGGTATGTCACACGTCAACATTTAGGTTTTATGAGTATTTCATAGTTGCAGTACTAAAAAACTGAAATACATCCAGTGTCTTTAAAGTGATAACAAACCGTGACTTAATAAAAATGAAACTTTTAAGGAGAGAAATTGACATGTCTGAGCCAGGTTTGTGTGTCAATACATACTCCAGACAGTCACTGATATGTCTGGACCACTTCATGGAGAATATTACAAGACTTATACCTAGTTAATTTCCAAATTAGCCTTTATAGAAGTAAACACATTACAATTAAAATTTAACAGCACTTCAATGGTGGCTTGTGTTATATTACATAATGCAAATAATGCTGGTGATAATGTGTCATCTTTACTTGTTTATGTGTGTAATTGAGGTCAGAGCATCCATTCATAACAGTACAGTGCTTTACATTGAAGACCTGCAGTAGTAGTAGTAGTAGTAGCCTGGTAGTTTACTGAGTTGGGTGCATACTTGATATCTTCACCACATTATCAAATCAACAACTATTTTCCGAGGCCCTAGTGATAAATCATGTTTTTTTTTGTGTTGTGCTGTGAATTTCTTCCAAACAGATAATTTAATTTTCTTCTTTCTTTACTTATTTTCAGTCAGAGGAAGACAAGCAGTTACAAGAGGATTTGGAGATGATGGTGGAGAGACTGAGTGTGAGTATTCCAATAACTTTTTAACACGTATAAACAAGCACGAGGTAAACAACTGTCTAATTCCACATTTTCCTTAACATTGACAGGAGAAGAACACGGAGCTGTACCGTGCTTCACTGGAAGAGCTGCGTAGGCTCATCCGTTCCTCAACCACCTCCATGACCTCAGTACCCAAACCCCTTAAATTCCTGCGTCCACATTACGGCAAGCTCAAAGAGATCTATGACGGCATGGCCCCCGGAGAGAACAAGGTAAGAATAAAGATAGTCAGTTGCTTTTTTTTGTTTTGTTTGTTTGGTTGGGGGTTTTTTTGGGGGGGGCTTACACATTTTGGCAATTATGTTGACACGAAATCACATTCTGTTTCCTTCTCAGTATAATAATGAGTTAGATTGTATTTGTGTTTACTTGCATGGTGTTTAATGACATTCTAGCATAAGAATTAGATTAAAACAGTGGTTCAAATAGCATCATAATCTCATTATTATTTTGAACATGTGTGGTACGTCAATATAAATGTTGCTCTAGCTGCACTTTTCAATCACTAACCTTAACATAAATGCTCAAAATTGACTTTTTTAAAAATCAAAATCCAGCTTCAACAGCAGATGGTGTTTTGTCTTTGTAGCGTTTCTGTGCTGACGTGGTGTCGGTGCTCGCCATGACCATGAGCGGCGAGAGGGAGTGTCTCAAGTACCGTCTGCTGGGCTCCCAGGAAGAGCTGGCCTCCTGGGGACATGAATATGTCAGGTAAGACATGCTGACATCTAAAGCTCTGGTGGTTATTGGAGAAGCTTCAACATCAATAGAGGGAAATGTAAAGATTATTTAATGGCTTTTATTTTATATATGATTTGGTGCAGCTCCAGAAATGAATAATAATCCAATTCAATTCCTCCAGCCATTCATAACACCAGATATCCATTAAGCTTGGAATACAGATATTCATGCCTCAACCTTTCATAAAGAAAAATGAAAGCATCCTTACATAACAAATGACAATCACCCATGACAATTAGTGACACCGAAGAGGTTGTACTTGAGTTATCAATAGAGCTGCCGGGTCAGTCGTGTCATGGCAGGGTTTTTTTTTTTTTTTTTTTTTGTGTCCATTTTTTCCATTGACAATCAGAACACAATGTTCTAAGACATGTTGTGTTCAGAGTGTAATAGAAATATATAAATCAAATGTAAAGGGCAAGCTGAGACTAGGAAAAAGGAAATTATGTACATGACTGATGTTAAAGGAAAAGTTCTGTTTTTTGCAACCTGGACCTTATTCCTAGCTTATCAGTTTAAAAAAAAAAAACTGATGACAATATCAAGGCAACTATGAAGGTCCCAGGGGTATAGTGCTGACTACTCATGATAAAGTATTGGTGAAATTAACGAGTTTCGTTGCGGATAATGTCCTATTTAGAGGCTGCATTGTCGATGCCTGTATCACTCATTATGACAAAATACGCGGATGAACGTATAAATATAAATAGACGTATTTTATGCTAGAAATAAGGTCCAAAAAGCGGAACACATCTTTATAAATCTGGCAAATGAGGATGAGAATTTTTTCCTTTGACTGAAAACAGTAAGCTTGAATGTCATTCGACACCCACTGCTGTATCTGCTGTTTGCTGCATCTCTGTCTTCCATCTTTCAGGCACCTGGCAGGCGAGGTGGCCAAGGAGTGGCAGGAGGTGGAGGAGAATGACAAGACGCAGCAGGAGACGCTGCTGAAGCTGGTGAAGGAGATCGTGCCCTACAACATGGCGCACAACGCCGAGCACGAGGCGTGTGACCTGCTGATGGAGATCGAGAGGCTGGACATGCTGGAGGACTACATCGACGAGAACGCCTACGGCAAAGTCTGCCTCTACCTCACCAGGTACGTTCAAGTTTTACTTCTTTTTGCATATCGTATACAAGCCAAATAGGACTTGTAGACTTATTTGTGAGTGAAATGTTCTTCTCCTAATTTTCCGCATCCCTCCTCCAGCTGTGTGAGCTACGTCCCTGAGCCAGAAAACTCGGCACTGCTGCGATGCGCCTTGAACATCTTCAGGAAGTTCAACCGTTACCCAGAGGCCCTCCGACTGGCCCTGATGCTCAACGACGTGGAGCTCGTAGAAAACATCTTCACATCCTGCAAAGACATGTAAGTACTATTTAAAAAAAAAAAAAAAAAAACATTCACAGAAGGCATCAGATGCTTGTGATTGCCGCTGCGTAATAGTTGACGGCGCATAATTAATGCAAACTCCCCTGCGTGTTTGTTCCTCGCAGAGTTATTCAGAAGCAGATGGCCTTCATGCTGGGCCGCCACGGCATGTTCCTGGAGCTTAATGAGGACATAGAGGACTACGAGGATCTGACAGAGATCATGTCCAACGTGCAGCTCAACAGCAACTTCTTGGCCCTGGCCAGAGAGGTGAGAGAGAGGACATCTGAGATTAAGCGTGTAGTTAGGAATTTCACTAATGGATTTTTAAAGTTGCATTTACAAAAAAGAGGAAAAAATGGATCCGTGCTTTCTAGTTACCATGGATATTTTATTTATAAACATTTGATAAAATTGGGTGATGCATTGATAAGCAAAAGGGCTGCAGTATCAGATGACCAAGAAGAAATGCCAGGGGAGAAAAGCAGGAATTTAGCTTTCGATGCACATCTCAAATGAGCCAATGAGATGCTGCTGGATGGTTGAGACTATAAAGAAACACACAGGCGCAATTATCGAGAGCTAATTTGCCTATTATATATGCAAATTGTTGTCAGTCAAGTCAGCTGGTGCTAAAGGTGAAAATAAACGAGAAGTTCAATTTTAATTACACATTAAATAATCAACCCATTGATAGGAACCACTACGACAGCACGTACAAACATAGAAGTATATTATTTGGAGCTGTTTCATCATCATCGTCACTATATTAAGAAATTAATGACCTCACAACTTTTCCTTTTTTACGGCAGAAAAATAAAACCTGAGTCACGTACGTTATAAAATGGCTCTATCTGTGATCCAGAACTTTCAAGTTTTTAGAAAGAGGAGAAAAAAAGGAAGATGTGATGTGTGCAGAAAGGTTTCAGCATATTATTAGAGTAAATGGAAAAGAGGATTGTGGGATTTTTTTTTTTATGATTTATGATTGTTAAAATACTAAATTTAATTTTGCGGCGGGGATTTTTGAAGAGTATGCAGAGAATAAGAGAAAAAAAAGAATGCATGGCTGCGAAACAGATTACAAATGGCGGAGGTGGTGAGTGGATGATGGCTGGTGATAAATGAAAGGCTGACGGCACAAAATGACTTTCATCACTGGAAACTGAGGGAAGGAAAGGATTTTTTTTTTTTTAAATAAAATGGAGCGACACAGAGTAATGTTTTTTTTTTTTTTTGATAGAAGATCAGTGCCATCTTCTAATGGCTTCTTCTTTTTTTTTCTTCTTACAATGACTCAACACCTTATCTTCTTATTCTTAACACATTCATCCTGTCTTCCACAGCTGGACATCATGGAGCCCAAAGTCCCAGACGATATTTACAAAACACACCTGGAAAACAACAGTGAGTCCAAATGTGGAGGATTTGTGTGTCTCCATGAGGATTGCTGCGACTGTGGCAGGTGAATTTTATTTATTTTTTTTTTTTTCTGCCTGACAGGGTTCGGAGGTAGCGGCTCTCAGGTGGACTCAGCTCGTATGAACCTGGCCTCTTCTTTCGTCAACGGCTTCGTCAACGCTGCCTTCGGACAAGACAAGCTGCTCACAGACGACGGCAACAAATGGCTGTACAAGAACAAAGATCACGGTGAAGATCTTTTTTGGGTTTATGCTTTTTATTTTTTAAATTTCAGTGCCCTTAATTCTTTTATTCAGTGACTAAACATGACTTAAATCACCTCAGGCATGTTGAGCGCTGCAGCCTCGCTAGGTATGATCCTGCTGTGGGACGTGGACGGCGGTCTGACACAGATCGACAAATACCTCTATTCTTCTGAGGATTACATCAAGGTAAAGTCTGCTAGAACGTACCGGAAGCTTCTCCATATTGCATATTCCTTTCAAGGTTCTTTTCTCACACCCGTGTCTTCGTCTCTCTCCGTGCAGTCCGGTGCTCTCCTGGCCTGCGGCATTGTGAACTCAGGTGTGAGGAATGAATGTGACCCCGCCCTCGCCTTGCTGTCCGACTATGTCCTCCACAACAGCAACGTTATGAGGATAGGAGCCATCTTTGGGTGAGCAGAAATGTTGTTGCATTTATTTATTTTTGTGTGTTTTACACTTGCTTGAATATCATAAGATCAGCAGAGTGTTAATGGTTGTCTTGTCATTTTCAGATTGGGTCTGGCCTATGCTGGTTCCAACAGAGAGGACGTCCTGTCTCTGCTTCTCCCCGTCATGGGAGACTCTAAATCTAGCATGGAGGTATAAATGCTTTTTTTTTATTTATTTATTTATTTTTTTTGTTGTTATAAGCTTCATACTTTACATTAAGTTCAACAACATTTAAGTGTGTGTGTTTAATCTCCAGGTGGTTGGAGTGACAGCGCTGGCGTGCGGTATGATCGCAGTGGGCTCCTGCAACGGTGACGTGACCTCCACCATTGTACAGACCATCATGGAGAAGAACGAGCAGGAGCTTAAGGACACATACGCCCGCTGGCTGCCTCTAGGCCTGGGTCTCAACCACCTGGGTGAGTATACGCACGGCCATGGTGGAGAAATTAAAGTGTAGTAATGACTTAAGAGAATGTGTGAAGAAGTGTTGAAGAGGATAAAGTTAAAAATGTGTGACAGATTGTTCAACTGTTTGTGAAGGTCTTTTAGATTATCTGTCTGTATCCTCCTTTAATTTCAGGATACAGCTGCTCTAAGTTTGTGTTACTCAAATTCAATTGAGCTTTATTGATGTAGAAATCAATATTACCAAAGCAGTACAGAAGACAATAACAGATAATTACAAATAAATGTACAATATGTAAATAGCAACAGCAAAATACAATATAGTAAAAGACTTTCTTTTTGTTAAATATCAATAAACAAAGACAATATATAGCAGGCTTATTTTGTTAAACATTAATAAATAGCGATACAATATAGTAAAGGGCTTTTATTTTGTAAAATATTAATACACATAAATTTTAAAGACTTTTCAATACACAGACGCTATAGTAAAAGACTTGTTAAATATCAAACATAGATATAACATAATAAAACACTTTTCAAAATATCAAACATACATGCAATATATTAAAAGGCTATTTTAAAAATAATAATAAACGTAAAAGCAATCTAGTAAAAAGCTTTTGTTTAATGTCAATAAACGTAAATACAATATAGTAAAAGACTTTTTTTTCACAGATGTAATCACGCAAACTTTTTTTTTTCCAATTCAAATATTCTTATTGACATGACAGATCAGAAATCTATATATAGCCAAAGTAGTACAGCAGATGATTAGTATTGACAATATGCAAAGATTGTATAACAGACATATGGAAAACAATAAAGTAACAGGCATTCTCCTCTCTCTCTCTCTCTGTGTCTGTCTTCAGGTAAAGGAGAAGCCATTGAGACGACCCTGGCAGCTCTACAGGTCGTACCCGAACCGTTCCGCAGCTTCGCCAACACATTAGTGGATATCTGTGCATATGCAGGTCAGCCTCACACTGCTGTCTTTCTGCTAAGTGGTTGTATTGTTTGCACAGGTGTTAATCAGTCTGCTGATTTAGTCTTTTGATTTTCCAGCACTGCGATAACTCACTGTCATGTTCTGCCTCACCCTCCCACCAGGTTCTGGCAATGTGCTGAAGGTGCAACAGCTCCTCCACATCTGCAGCGAGCACTACGAGGCCAAGGAGAAGGAAAAGGAGGAGGACAAGGACAAGAAGGATAAGAAGGACAAAGACAAGAAGGAGACTGCAGACATGGGCTCACACCAGGTATCGCCAGAGTTATGATCACGATGTCGTTCTCTGCTTTTATCAGCCGTGCTGCAGATGTTTATGATGTTTTTGTGTGGCGAACAATTAAGGAACGATTCATGTTTTCCTCTCAGGGTGTGGCTGTGCTTGGTATTGCCCTCATTGCCATGGGGGAGGAGATTGGTTCTGAAATGGCACTGCGAACATTTGGACATCTGGTTAGTAGCTCTATACATCATCAGCCTTTTGTTCTCTTAATATAGATACTGAATATCCATGTCACATCTGTTTGATCCTGCTCTATGTATGTTATTTATGATGATCACGCTCTGAGTATACTTTGCTGCAACTGATGAAATATAGAGTTCAAATAACCACAGACATATTTTAGCTCCTATCTTACTCTCTTTCTGTCTTCATCTCCATTTTTATTTCATCAGTTGCGTTACGGCGAGCCCACCCTGAGGCGAGCGGTGCCCCTCGCTCTGGCTCTCATTTCAGTATCCAACCCTCGTCTGAACATCTTGGACACTCTCAGCAAATTCTCCCATGATGCCGACCCAGAGGTCTCACACAACTCCATCTTTGCCATGGGCATGGTGGGCAGTGGTAAGTCATGCTCTGGGCACTATATATATATTTATGAAATCATGATATCTATGTACTTACTGTTGCCGAGCTACCCCAAACTCTTCCTAAATGTTGCCTTGAAATGTCTCACTTCTGTGATGCGCAGTAGTCCATTTTTAAATAGGCTGTATATAAATAGTTAATTTGTTACATAATCTTTGCTCTTGATACCAATCTTTGCTATCATGACTTGCATATATTGGCTTAATAGTCAAATAAGTAATATATTTCAAAAAGGGATGAATCTAAAATAAATCATAATGAATATTTTTTTTGACATTTAGCCAGCTGTCTTTCATCTTTAATTTCCATATCAGCTGATGTTTCTTGTGTTGGATCTACACTACATTGTTCCTTTTGTTAGTTTCTACTCAGACAGAGACTCTTATCTTGATTGAATACAACTGTCATACTTTAAAATTTGCAAAAAGGGGAACTATAATATAAAGCATAATAGATAGAGCGTGCATTATACCAATAGTAAAATAATACCCATTCACAAACCTTTTAACAACAAAGAGGAAACATGCACTGATATTGCTTATTTACTACTTATAATCTATTTCACATTAAAGCTGAGTCTGCTGCAGCTTTTGAGTTTCAGTAAATTTCATTTTTTGTGTGTGAAAATAAAAAAATTAAAAAATTCCCATAATAAAAGGAAACCTCGCTGATGTTTCATACTAAAAATAGAGCCGCATACTTAAAATGTGCGTGTCACATATTTGTCGCTTTCAATTATGCATGATGCTGCCTCCTCTGGAAGTGCCACAGGTGTCCATAACATATTTAACAGGCTCTCCTTTCTTTTCATTTCCTCAGGCACAAATAACGCCCGCCTGGCCGCCATGCTGCGGCAGCTGGCACAATATCACGCCAAAGATCCTAACAACCTCTTCATGGTCCGACTGGCTCAGGTGGGTGGCAATAAAAAAAAAAAAAAAAAAAAACACAAACACACTGCTCCAGACATGAATGAACTAATCACGGGGAAAGTGTGCGTATGAAGTGATGAAGTGTATATTGACTCTCTGCTGTTTGCGTCTCTGCAGGGTCTGACTCACCTGGGCAAAGGCACACTGACACTCTGTCCCTACCATAGCGACAGGCAGCTGATGAGTCAGGTTGCCGTGGCCGGGCTGCTCACCGTGCTCGTTTCCTTCCTTGACGTCAAGAACAGTGAGTTTATTGTGCCTCCCCACTTGCCTTCGTCTTTTTTTTTTTTTTTTTTTTTTTTTTCATTCTCTGCTTCCAGACACACACACACACACACCATTGTCCATTTTGCTTTTGTTATCAGTGATTTCCTTGTGTTAATACTCTTCCCCCCCTCCTGCTGTTCGCTGTGTGTATTACAGTAATCCTGGGGAAGTCTCACTACATTCTTTACGGCCTGGTAGCAGCGATGCAGCCACGCATGCTGGTCACCTTCGATGAGGAGCTACGACCACTTCCAGTATCTGTCAGAGTGGGACAGGTAAAGTCAACTACAATGAAAACTATGGTGTATTACAGTGTTCCAGGGTTCCCACTGGTCCTTGAAATCCTTGAAAGTTTGTGAATTTGTTCAGTGATAGCATTTAAATTCACATTTAGCATGGCCGCACCTTCAAACACTATGATACTGGGAGTTGACCTGCAGGTTTCATCCATAGTGCTCTACAGACCCCTCTGTCCCACAGCCTATAGTTAAACATGCTTGCATTGGATCACTGTATGGTCCTTGAATTTGAGGGAAGTGGACCTGGAAAGTCCTTGAAAGGTCTTGTGGGAATCCTGTCTTTTAGCTTTTAAAGATTTCCAGTAAAGAAGAGTACGTCAGAATGCCTCTTTGTCTCATGGGATCGTTTGTATGATCTGTCCATAGGCGGTGGACGTCGTGGGCCAAGCAGGCAAGCCCAAGGCCATCACAGGTTTCCAGACCCACACCACGCCGGTGCTCCTGGCCCACGGAGAGAGGGCCGAGCTGGCCACAGAAGAGTACCTCCCCGTCACTCCCATCCTAGAGGGCTTCGTCATCCTCCGCAAAAACCCCAACTATGAAACTTAGACTATCCTCCCCCCTTAAAAAAAAATAAATAAATAAATAAAATAAAAATCCCCTCCATCATTCTCATCAGCCCCTCCCTGTGTTTTGTAAGGGTGGTCCTCCATTGCTCACGGCAGTCGTTTATATTTAGTTGTTTATCCCATGACCGAAAAGAGCAACGGA
>JANJYQ010009158.1:6959-18464 GCA_024605255.1 Rastrelliger kanagurta | reverse complement strand
TACTTGTCAGTATAAAAAGCAACAGGGCAGGAAATCGGGGTAAAAAATAATTACTTCTATTTTTTAAACTAAATTATTTTATAAATTAACTGAAGAAAAATGTATATTCCAAATCCCAAATATCTGAAAGCCCACAGTGAGAATTTCAAATTGCTCCTTCTCTCAGGCACACTACAGATATTCCATTTAAAGGAACTAAATAAAAACAGCAAATCTTCTCATGAGAGATTCAGACTGGCAGAGGTGTATTTTTGCTTTACAAAGTTACTCACAGAACTAATCAATTATCAAAAATTTGTATAACTGCTGTCAATCAACTAATCATTTTAACAGTACAGAGTTCAAAGTTCAAAACTACACATGAAGGATTTTCTTAAACAACAATGCCATACAAAAGTAATCCTTCTCAATTGCCAGTATAAATATCTACAGAGAGACTGCTCAATTTGCTTCTATGCTTCTGGGCATCAACCTTTGGGCAATAAGTGCGTAGCCCCCAACAAATATCAGCTAATAGCATAACAGCAGTGTGAGGAAAGGATGTAGCGACCAAGTTAAAATTGCCATCTCTGCCTTCAAAAAAGACATCTGGCAGCTGGACAGCTATCTACAATTTTCCTTCATTGTGCTTCTTCTAATACCTTTCCATTACAACTATAGAAATTACGGTATGCTGAGCTTTGGCCTGCATTCATGTGTTTCTCCTTTATAAAACAATCAAAAAGAGAAAAGAATAATACTTCAATCTTTAGTGATATAGATGACTGAGGAGAAGACAACAGTCATGTAACTGATGTTTTCATGAATGTATTGAGCCAAATGCAACACTTTTACAATCAGTCATGGTTTCTATGCTCCTTTACAGGTAACTCAAGTCAAGTATCATACAATACCCACTTTCCCAGTCAAATTTACTTTCATGTTGAGCTGTTCATGTGCACTCAGCTTATAAATTGAAGAGAAAGCTCTACTCTTTTGAAAGTAAAGTCCTAAACAGCTTTTACAATATAAACGTTGCAGTGTACCTGACATATACTGTATATTATCATGAAAATAATGGTTAGTTGCAGCTCTTCATAGTACTGGTATTTACACGCTTGATTTTAACAGTTTATCATTATCATTTCAGAGGCTGCCCACTGAGGTTGAATTAATGACATCAGTTAATGTCATGAGAAATGAATACACTACATGTAGGTATATAATAGTAGCTTTGTTTTGACCATCTACCTGTCCCTTAAGACAGCCTTTGAGGAAAACATCTAACTTCCATTTTTTGTGATTTAATCTGTCACTGCCATGCACTACAATGATTTAAAAGAATTAAAAAAAAGATTTTCCAGGAAATATCAACCCGATTATTTGGCCAAGATTATTCAATAGTGAAGAAAATGTAGACAAATGGTCAGATTTTGGCTCCCTGCTAAGAAGCACACATCTTTGTAGAGTTTTAAGAGTTATGAAAAGATTTATAGTCTACAGGGAGAGATAGTGAGCACAAAACTGACTATATGGGTGTATGTGACAGAGGACTTAAAGAGAATAGAGGATGTTCCTATCAAATCCAACTAAGACCAAGTCTGCGAGAAGCAGAGACGGATGGGAAATAGCTTCTTTTACTCCAGTTTCACCCATACACTCAATTGCTGTCAGAAACTTTTAAAATAGCACATAGCAAAAAGAAAATATGACCATGTGCATGGGTGTGTGTACCGTATATGCATATGTGCGGACACTGCAAAATATTCACATTATAAAGCATTCAGTATGTGTGCAGTTTGTGTTTCGGTCTTGATGACACCAACAGGAGGATGAAGACAAATGACATGTCAGAAACTGTGGACCGAGACGCTGTCATTTTACTGATACACCTGACAGCCCAACTCCCACACCCACACCTACACACACATAGAACTAAATATACTGGATAACTGGAGCTGAGCCGTTTGAGAGTAAGAGGAAAAAAGGACACTGTTCTCATTTCCTGCCAGTAATAACCATAAACCACTCAACAAGAGTGACTACAAATTAATCACATGATCACAACAGAAAATACCTGAACTGCTGTTGGTGTGGCAGTAATCACCGAAAATGACTTCAAGCATTAATGATTGTCAGGGGTTTCAGCACTGAACTGAAGGCAGTGAGCCACTAAAATCAAGGCCATTAATACGGGAAATTGATCAGTGATTTAGTAGACGAGTGCACTCTACCACAGATATGGCAGTAATTCATCAGTCGAGCTTCCTTCCTTTTTCTTTTTTACTCGTTCTGCACATCCCCCCACTCTTACCCCTGTCCCCCTCTGTAAATACCAGTCTTCAATTATTAACAGTGAACTCTGAAGGGAATAAAGACCAAGCATGGCCTATTCAACTTTGGTGTTATTCATTAGAAAGGAAAACACACAAATGCATGCACATACACATACAAATGCCAGGCCACCCTCCCACCATGAAAACATATACAGAGGCAACAACAGCACAGTGTGCGAGCACAACACACAACATTTTACCTCATATTCCTCGGCCTCGATCAGCAGTTTGGCGGTGGTGATGCGAGACTCGTATGGGGGAATCTCATTCTGGAAGAAAAGGACACAAGCATCCACAAATACAGTTCTGGCTATGTCTGATAACAACACAATCCATTTTTGAAATAAAAAAAACTTTCCACAGCTGCATGGCTGTTAATCACAATGAGTGTCAGCAGCTGGAGTTCACATCAACCTGCTCAACAAGATAAAAGTCATAACAGTGGTGCCACTGAGATTTTTGTCTTAAATCATCACCACTACCTCACCATAGCCCTTTTTGCTCCATGTTTGGATATAACCTTTGGTAACATTAATATGGTGCAATTAAGAAGACATCCCAACTTTGACAATGGAGCCATTCCTTTCTCTTTGTCAATTTCCCTGTAGATATGTGCTAACGTATCCTTTATACTACAAAGGGTAGTGTTGCCTTGTGCTTTCACACACATTCTTCAACATGTGTTACACACACACACACACACACACACACAAGTTTGTGAAGAATTTGTTCCATCTTATTTTTATTATCCTTCGCTTCGTTATCTCTTACTTTTTATCTCTACTGGTGTCCTTATGTTTGCACTTGCTGCAAAAGCACACTGTGACAATCTTGTTAGTTGAAAGTGCTTTATAAATAAACTGGGGGCTGGTTGCTGACAGAGAAATACCAAGCACAGTTCCAACTCACCTGCATGTCTTCTTCTGTGCTGGAAGAAGCTGAATTCTGTTTTAGGGCAGGTAGCCACAATCCAACACTCTTCAACAGGTATTCTCTACCTTCCTAGGGGAAACAAAATGGGTATTTTTGTAATTTTGAAGTCAAAGTAAACTTTCAGTATTACTCTGAAGGGGAGCTTAGAGGAGAGGATTGTGTTCCAAGTTTCAAAGATGCTTTAAGGTCTGCTATAAGAGAGTAGAAAGGACCACAGAATTTTTATACCATGTTGTACCAATAGAGGAGAGGTCAGAGACTGTGCTACATTTCAAACACCTTAAACCCAATTTATCTCCAGATCCAGGGCCATCACCAACCCAGGACGACTGTGTATCAGGCCCTCAAACAAACAGACGTGAGCACCAGATAGCTACAGTGGAGAAATCAAGACTAGTGTGACCCTGGAGCAACACTGTGGGCCTTAACTGCACCCACTACAAGAGGGGAAATGTCAACTTGACTCTGTACATGGGCCTTTGTCTATATATGAATTGTCTTAAAAATAAATTTTAGTAATCTGACATCTTGTCAAGGACCCATTAAGAGGCAATGACCGAGGTTTAGGGGGTCTGCTTTCTCCAATTGGTAGAAATGGTTCTGACCTGCTTGCGTTTGGAGTGGTCCTTATTGGTTGATCTGTATTTTGATGCTATGTTCCATTAGTGTGGAGTGTACAGATTGCTGTGTGTTCAGCACCATGTGCAGTGCTTCTCCCAGGGTGTGTGCAACGGTTATCACAATTCACTTGAAGTGCTGTGTGTTTTTGTGCCATAGAGTGGACATCTGCACCTATTAGGGATTAACCTCCATGGAGCCTTTTTGTTTTGGGTGTCTTAATTGTAGTTTTAATTCATTTATATCTTTAATAAAGGTTATTTTTTGTACCATATATCTGTCTGTATGAAGAGTATTCTCTGATCTCTGACATTGACCCAGAATGGGTTAACAGCCTTATACTAACTTCAATTCTTTAACAACTAAAGTTTTTTTTTTACATTTCCAAACTATTTAATGATAGCCATTGGTTGCTGTATGTGAAATTCTGTGGAGTGTCTGAAGCCAACCTGACCCCTACAGCTTTCAGATGGTATTGCAAGTACACTTCAGCTGCACAGTATTATCTTCTTCCTCAGTTGCTAATGTGAAAAAGAAGAACGAAGAATAATGTTTTGGTTTTATTTACCTAGACCACACCGATGTAATCACAGCACTCAAAAATTATATGATAAACACTCCACAATCAATGCACTGGTTACGCTGGATATTCACACAGAGACATCACTGTGTACAACTGTCACTGTATTTTTTACTTAAAATAGTTCCCAGAAAGCAACGTAAGAGGATAATTGCTGTTTAAAATATCAACATTTGTAAAAAACAGAGGAAATATTTCAAGACATTTTTAAAACTCATTGTCAGATACTTCGTACTGCAAAGTTCCGGTGGCATCTTTTCCAATTTCAGTTCAATCATCTGCTCTCTTATCTCGCTCTCCTTATCAAATGACTACATGACCTCAATGATCTGCCTAGTAATTAACATTCCTATTGGCATGACCCGTCTGTGTGTGTGCCTGTTAATGTAACTGTCCATCTGCTGATTAATGGCATACAATTCAATTTGCTCAGAATAATTAACTCAGCAGATTCCTGCTTTAATGTGGCGATAACTCATCCGCAGTGTGTGTGTGTGTGTGTCTGTGCGTGTGTACTGACCTGGTTTCTTTCTGCACTGAACAGGTAACTGGCCATAAGCTGTAGGGCCTCTGGGTTGTTGGGGTTATACTGTAATGCGCTGTCAATGAACTCCCTGCACTTGTCTGCAGCTCCTTCCTCCATGCTACATGTGACACAAATACACAAAAATACAAACATTAACTCATTCACAAAGAGCACATTGTAGAATTTTCTGTAAAAACGAAGGAAGCAACAACAATATAAATGTCTTTCTGGTTTATTCATGCCAGTATGGAGAAGGACATACAGCCCTGGACACACAGTGAGGTGATGTAGAGAATGGGCGTATTGTTCTAATACACAGTGACATGAAGTGAGCTTAGAAGTGTCAGAAGTGTAACTTTGTTTTCTCAAGTACCAGAGGTCTGTTAGGTAAATCTCTGCAATGGAGCAGTAGGCCACACTGACATCCTTCACTGTTGGAAGTCCAGAGTCTTCATCTAGTAGGGCAGCAGCTCCGGCCTGAGACTGCATAAAAAGTAGATGGTAAATGTTTTGAACTATGCATTTTAATAATTTTACAGAGTTGTCAAATGATCTATAAAGTACAACACATGCATTTTTTATTAACAAGTTACTTACAATAAAAGTGGTCAGGGACAGTAGCCAAAAAACCAAAACAAACAAAACAAAAAACAAAATTCCACAAGTATCCTTCTGTACAAAAATATAAATAATGTGTAAAAAGCTTTCTAAAGCTAATATGGACCTACCACTCTCCAAACTACTCAAATCATATAGATATGTTTCAGCATTAAAGCATTTTTGGTACTGATGTTCCTCTTTTTGTTACTATATTTCCACACCAGTTTAACAGTGAAACACTGTCTGGGGAAACACATAGATAAAATTTTATGCTAACAATACATAAACATGCTAAATGTTTCAGATATCCACTTGATATGACTAATTAAGACCATATTATTAATACTTACTTAGATTACTGAAACCTCACATAAGCTTCAGATACACTTTTGAATACATTTTTGCACAAAATTACTGTGCGGACACATTACAGATTTCAGCCCACATCACTTACATTGAAAGCAAATGTGAGGGAGATCTCTTAAGAGCCAGTATGAAAAGAAAAATTACAGTAAGAAAAATCATCACTGGAAGTTGTTTTAAGAAACTTTAAAAATTGTGAACCTATCCTTTAAATTACAGAGAATATTTGTTTTTTTAAAGATTAAAAATTAATAATTAACTCAATGTCTGCCCTACTTCCTTAATCCTGAAAGCACAATTAGAATGGATATCAATAATAAATGTTACAATTTTGAATAATTTCTAAATTCAATAAAAGCATTATTTAAAAAAACAAGACACTATTGTCTGTGAAACTACGTAACAGATTATATTTATCAAAGCTGTGTCAATATTATAACAAAATACATCCTATCATACTTCTTCCTTTGCCTTATTATTAACTACTGTGTATTCTTAACCTTTTGAACCATAGACACAGATTTTTCCTTTTTGTTTGTTTTAGTCTAACAATTGACTTTCATGACACAGTAACAATTTAGTTCATCAATGTCACTTTCGGATAGATAATACTACATATATGATAATTTAACTGTCCAACAGCACCCTCTTGTGAAAATAATTACATTACAGTTACAGTAGAATCCTTACAGTAATGATAGTGCTAGCATCAAAGTAACTAAGTACCCTATATCACCTAGTTATGTGAGTGTGTATGAGTGTATTAGTGTGCACTCACAGTGGTCTGTGCTTGTTTGTCCAATGTAGAAAGCAGGACTTGTATTCCTCTCGTGTAGTAATCAACAGCCTCCTGGCCTGTGTGGATTTGTCCCAGGTACATGTACTTACTATGGCCTATATCTGGGCTCAGCTCCACTGCACGAAGAAAAACCTACAGAGACATGGTCAAGGAAGCTACAACTAGCACAGCATGAAATATTATATTACCATTTGACACACATGCAACAACACTGACAGAGAGAACCTACATAAAGGATATTCCCTTAGCCTTCTGCGTGTCTCCCAGTTCAGAGCAAATGTGTCCCAGCATGTCTAGAGCTTGCAGGTTGGTGGACTCCAGGTCCAAGGCTCGCTGACAGTAAAGGGCAGCCATCTCAAAGTCAAAAAGATCCATGCATTCCTCTGTCTGAGATGATCACAACAAACGTTCAGTAGATGACAATGAGAACAATAACACAACATTATACAAAACAACATCTTGGCCCTGTCTTATGGTGTCTTGCCAATGTGACCTTTTCTAGTAGTTGATGCACAGAGTACTTCTCAGCTGTCTTCCTCTTAGCTTTTTCGTGCATTCTTAGTTTCATCCTTTCCTGAGGTGACAGCATCACAAATTCAGCATCTGTCAGTGTGAGATAAGTAGAGAGGTATTGTTAGTTTAATCTTATTCTAGTCTCCTAAAGTCAAGACCTGATAACAAATCATAACAGGATAATTTCAACTAACACAGTAACCCACCAAATGCCCAGGAAAATGATAAAACTTAACAAATTACCATTGTTTGGGTGGTTTTGTTTCCTCTTTGGTTTGTTTTTCTTTTTGCCCTTTGCTTGACCTCCCATGATGAAAAATATGTATTATATTTTCACGATGTCTCTCTTGCACACACTTTACCAACAAATCTAAAACACGCGTGGAAAGTGGGTATGGAGGTGTGCAGTGCGCATGTCTTGCCTGGGTGGCTGCTACGGAGAGAGGTAATGGACAAAAGATAAATAGTGAAACAGGCTTTTTCACAATGAAGTGGAAAAAACCGATCGTGTAAACGGCCCGAGATATTTACATCTTGTGTTTTAAACATCTGCTCTGGCCCCGTAGACACATAAACCTTCCATAATATTTATATCTCTCAATGAGACCGATTATTTAAGGCGGGATTTAAACATATTGAACAAGCATCTGTCTGGAGGCGGGAGTTTTGATATGATTGATAAGTCTATAGACCAATGATGCACCGCGTTGCAAATGTACCCCCTGACGTACCTGGAACTTTTTGGATTTCAACCAATGGGAAGGCACGTCAAATGTACGTACACACATTTTTTTAACCATTCTGTTGTAAATAAACGGATGACAGAGGCTGGGGATAGTGAAATTGCCACCAAAATATATAATCTACACGGAATCACTTTACTCGACTGTGAATACAAGGTAATTAAAATTGAACGTTATCTTATTAATGACAAACTGTGTGAAGTCGCGTAACAACTATCGGGAAGCAGTTGAATGGCAAAGCAATGAAAGATTAGCCGCTACCACTAGTAATGCTAATGCTAACTGCTGACATTATCGAGCCAACACAGCTGTGTAACACTTGCCATTATCATAAAAGTGGAGTTCAATTCAATTATGTGTCATGGCAACATAAGTAATAGCTAACCGCTATCCCACTGCTTATGCTTTTATCGCTAACTGTTCATTGTAACCATTGACATTAACGTAGCTATTAGCTTTCTGGCTTTAAAATAATTTGTCTACTACATACATGAATGTATAAACCAGTGTGATATATCACTACTGTGTCTTTTATCTATGCTGTAACTGTGCAGACAATTTGGTTACCGTATAAATTCGAGGTTTAACGCCTGTTTCTTTCCCATCAAATGGCAGGCTGCTATAGCTACGTTGATGTCCTTCCTTCCAGCCAGTTTCCTGCCAGCTACTAAACGAAGACTGTGTCGATCCACACAGGTAGCTTGTGGCCAATGTCACAGGCTCTACCTGCCGAGAGAGGTGGCCTGTCAACCACGGAAAGAGCTAGCAAATTGGTCTCAACAGACCTCAGTTATCCCCACGTGGCTGTTGAACTGTAGAGGGAGTGCCTGTGGATTTCCTAGCAGTGAAAGTGGTCATGTCAGAGTTAAATAAAGAGGTGGTGGATCTGGTTTGGGGGAGACCCACCAGTGGAGGAGTGTCAGCCTCCATCTTCCGAAGATGGACACAAGGTATGATGATTAGATTCGCACTGATTATGATCGGTAGGTCATTTATTTCAGTGTTATAAATCAAAAGTTGCTCAGCCTGCATGAGCTTACAAGGCATTAAACACACAACAAACAAGTGCAATAACATAATGATTGTGAAATATAAAGTGCAAAGTATACAATACATCCCCTTACATTTAAGACATATTTTTATCATATCTGAGGTACAGACTCCGCACACATAAACACATCAAGCATAAAGCACACTCGTGCTGTTGGGAAGTATTTTAACAATAATTGAGTTTGGTGAGACATTTTGTAAACAGGTTTTAAGGTCTACATTCATCACACAGATTATATGAATCAAAGTACTTTTGCAGAACGGAAAACAAGGATGTTCACCCATATACAGTCTGCTTTTGTATGTCTGTGTGTTTCCTAGGTTAAGCTGATTTTACACTGTGGCCCTTGATGTGGCCGTACATGTATTTTGTGTTATAAGGTATACCAGAAATTACCTCATTTACTCTGGAGAAATAAAACAACAATTTTTGTTCATGCAGGATTTGTCTTCAGTGAGAACGAGCACACTGCACTGGAGCAGTTTGAAGGAGGGCCATGTGCTGTCATTGCACCTGTGCAGGTATGGTGCTATTCAGCTTCTGTGCAGTAGTATGAGAGCCCAGTTACACTGTACACCATATTGCATCACCCCTCATTCTCTACATGCTCAGTTAGCGGAAGTGAAATTTTTGTTGTTTTGTTGTTGTGCAAACAGTTTTGTTTAGAATTTTACAGTCCTGCAGTATTCACACTGTCTAATCGTGTCGTGTGGGTCCCTGAGGGCACACATTAGAATTTGTGTACAAGTGACTGTAGCATATTGCACCATGTACTATTTTGTTGTCAATTTTGAAGGCTTATTTTGTATTTGCAGGCTTTCCTCTTAAAGACCATTCTGTTGAATAGAGAAAGTTCCAACTGGAGACACATTTCAGGTAGTTGTTAACAAAATCAAGCGTTTTTTTTTTTTAGCTTTTATTTTATATAATTGCATGACTCATTGAATAATGTGTGTTTATTGTGTTTGTACCTGTTAGAGGAAGAGCAGAAAACAGCCCTGTGTTCCACGCTGAGTGAAATCCTGGAGTCCGCCTGTTCCAGCCCTTCCACAGGGTTTTGCCTGGTGACTTGGGCCAAGGGACAGAGCCCACATACTAGCACACATACTACCATGCAAACACAGCCACAGTCGCAAACACAGGACTTGCCAGAGCCAGAGAGTAGCCAGCCGCCACAGGAGCAGCAACCCAGTGAGTCCTACGTCTGTCATATTCCCATGCAATTTGTATATTCACAATAACAGTGCACAAACATGAATGCTTACTTATTCACACAGACGTCATCTTTACAATTAATCTCAAAAAATAGTTACTCATGCTCATTATACAATATGGATGTTTTGCTGTGTAATGCTTTAACACTACAGTTTGTGTTCTTGTGCTTAGCTGCTTTGGCTGCTGAGGACCTTGGCTTTGAACAATTTCACAGTGTTCTCCAGTAAGTGACACTTGGTATTCTCACCATGGCTAACACCTTGCATCTTTATAATCAAGACTGTCACTTCTTACTACACATAATCTTGCCATTAAGTAACACTGTGGGTTTCTAGGAGGATTGAGACTTCACAAACCCTGGTTTTGCAATTGCCAGTATACAGTATTGAGATACAGAGTTACATATTTAAGCTGAGAGAGGGGCAGTTTTGATTCATCTATTCTGCAAGAATTGGCTTTCACATTGAATTAGCTATTTCAGGCAGCTCAGAAGTTGCTGACTCAGCACTTTCATTGATTGCCTAATAAAAAAATACCTCACTACCTTTCTGACACACATACTGTCTGTCTTACACACACAAGTTAAATAAATGCAAGACCGCATTTGCCAGAAGCGTACTGGCAGCCGAGACCATACTCAGCAAAAAGCAGTGCTGACTCATGTTGAAGAAGTGCATGCTAACTAATATAGACAACTTCACTAGCATGCTTTCCGTGTTGGAGCAAAAGATAGAAGCGGCTCCAAACTGACAAGATTAGATTCAACTTTGTTCTCTGATGTTTTAATTTATTTTTGCAATGTTGTGAGTTAACTTTTACAACCTGGCATGAATGCAATTAATATAGTTCTCACAATGACTGTGACTTTCCAAAACCCAACAAATCTTTTGGCTTTTGATTGCTTCATAAATCATTCTATGTTTGTTTCCCCCTGCAGTAAGCGGACTGTTGCCTTAGTGTCTGATCTCAGAGAAGAGATGTTGTCTCTCTACCATAGCTGGAGGGGGTGCTGTGGAGTCTTACTTTTCCTCTATTCTGTCATCCTCACCAAGGTAAAATAAACAAAGTAAACAGATGCTGATAGCACAGATGCTGGCACATTAATGATTTTGGAAAGCACAAGTTTGTTGTCTAATAATTTCCACAATAAGTTCCACTTCTTGTTTTTAAACTGGAAATACAATTCTCCTTCTATTCATTATTTTTTAATTGTGTTGTTGTATCTTTTTAATTTATTTTCTGGTGTGTT
>JANJYQ010008947.1:0-12219 GCA_024605255.1 Rastrelliger kanagurta | reverse complement strand
GTGTGTGTGTGTGTGTGTGTGTGTGTGTGTGTGTGTGTGTGTGTGTGTGTATGTGTGTTTTAATGATTGCTGTGTTGGTTAGCTTTTTGAATAACAACACATTTACTATTTCTTCCACTCATAAATTAGTTGATCTAAAGATGAATAATGCATTGTTTAAGTCATTTATGAATCAAAAATGTTAAACTGGGTCCAACTTCTCAATTTTGTGATAGTAAGTCAAATATTTCAGGGGTCAGTTGTATTAACAAAACAAACACTCAGCATGGGTTTTAGTGACTTTTAATTAGTATTTCTCACTGTGTTTTTACTTTTTAATGGCTGAATAATCAACACTTAATCAAAAGAATAATTGTCAGATTTAGACATTAAAAGACATTTAGAGCTGTAATGATTAGTCAATTAATTGGAGAGTGCGTGGACAGAAAATGAATCATTAACTATTTGGATAATTGAATAATTGTGTTACTAATTTAGTAAAAATATGCAGTTGTTTCAGCTTCTCAGATGTGAGAATTTGAGCTTTTTTGAATAAACTGAATGATTTGTTGAGTGTTGGTAGGACATTTGGCCAAACATTACCTTGAGCATTGAGAAACAGGGTGGGTATTTTTCTTTTTGTTCTGACATTTTATAAAGAACAGATGAATTGCCCTATAGGGCTGCAACAGTAGCAGCTATCAATAATAAAATTATTTACGTGTGTGATGATCTATTTACTGCAGGTACCTTCATTGTTTATTCTACTTATGCCTTCATTTTCTTGTTTAGAATGTTAAACAGCTCTCTGAAGCTTACTGTATTGCTCGATAATCTTGTATTATGATGATTATATAAAGCATAAAAAGTCAAACAATTATTTCATGTTTGCCTCCTCTCTCTGTATCAGCCACATCTACAGGCTCCCTGCAGGGTCTGGATAACATTAATGGAGGAGTGTGTAGAACTAAATCCATGAAGCTGGTGTTGAGAGTTGGCCAAAGTAAGTACTTTGTGATTGTGTGTGTCTGTGTGAATGAAAGACAGAAACAGAGACGTGATAATAGGACAAACAGTGCTTAAATGATCACTATCACAGTTGTTTAGTTCTGGGTATTAGACGTGTAATGCAATGATATCACCTCCTCTCTAGATCACTAAGTGGTCAGATGATCTACATCATCCATTCATTCTTTTGAAGAGAGATTGCCATCATGAATTATCTCAAATTCCTAATTCAAACCACTGGCAGCTTAAGGCCATCAGCATTATCTTGCATGCAATCAAGATAATGTGGCAGTCAATCCTCGACCCTGTATTAACATCTGAACAGCCAATGGTCCATTTTTATAATTTCCTGGTCTTATCACATAGCGTTATAATGTAATAAACCAGATTATAAACATATTCACTGTGTTCTATTTAGATAAATAAAGCACTGGCACACAAAAACATAATGTCCATTTTTATTTATTATAATGTTATGTTGTAATGTTACAGCAGCTTGTTTATAAGAATCTCGTAATTTTGTTTACATATTAATATGCATTATATAGAAAGGCACCATTTCTCTCTGTGTTGCTAAACACTTTCAGGAGATGAATTTCTTTAAGCTCTCAAAATGTAATATTTGAACCCAGAAATTTGAAGTATTATTCATATGAATAATTAAAGAATTTGCCTTAGAGATGAAAAATCAGCATTTTGTGTGCTTTTCATCTGATCTTGAAATATGTGGCTGCTTTCCTGCTGTGTTTACAAACACTGCTGCTGTAAACAAGACTTTTAACATCAGCAAAAAGCATTAATAATGTTATGTTTTAGTTGTAATCTTGTGTTAATTCTAACATATATATATAAAAGTCCTGTCAGTCAGTGTAGGGAGTTACTGTGGTTTCCAGTTGCTATGGTTTTGAAATGGTCTAACATGCTTGTTTAGATTTGTTTTTGCAGATAATAAAATTTAACCTGAAAATCTAATCATATAATTATTTTGTACATGAACATTAAATGCAGTAATGAATGAATGATACTTTTTTGCTCTACTGGTGATTTACTACAATTCCTGCATTCAGTTATATATCATGTTAGATGTGTGGAGTAGGTACAGGAAGTAGTGAAAGCATTACTGATAGTTTTTCCAGTCAAGAACAAGTAAATGTGAAAGCTGTGACTCAAAACACAAGTTATCTGGTCAATTAAGGTCAAAATAGTTCTTCCGGTGTGATTAATTTCTTCCTGAACATCAATAGTCAATAGTAGTTAGTTTTTCAAATGATCTTCAGTTCTCATAACAATTTGTACAAATTACAAAACACCATGGACTGCATAAGTCAGTCTTTTGCTCAAAATCCTTAGTTCTTCTATCAAAAGTAAAGACAGCACTGCAGAGCACAAAGAAAAAAAGACAATGAGGAGCTGATAATGCTTCTTACAATATTACAGTATTGCTGTTGACCCCGCCCAATTCCTAGTTGTTCCATTGTCAAACATTGTGTTGTGCTCTGGCTATATACTTGCAATTTACCAGTGCAGGACAGATTTAGAAAAAAAAAAGTCAAATGGAAGTGTATTGAAATATGCTTGACATATTAACATGTCAAGCATAGATAGAATAAAATAGAATAGAAATGTTGTGGGGGGTGAAACTATTTCAACAGAGACTCATTATAATACATTTTGATCAACGTGACATAAGCAATTGATAATGTAGGGAACAGCATTGAGTTGTACATAATTATTTTCATGAATGTACCAAAGCATTTGCAACTTGGAGAAACTGCTTTTATTTTCTGATGTGCACAATGATGTGAAGAACAGGTGATTTTGAGAATTTCAATTCTGATTTGAGAAATGCATCAAAACTTCATCCTTTTCTGGGGACTGACATCAAACTCACGATTCAATAAACATTGAAGCACTGGAAACTTTTGGCATGATAACCTTACCTACACAGAAACAGCATGATACATGTCACTAATGTGGTTTTGTGTTAACTGCTCAATTGTCCTGCTTTGTTACAGGTGCTTCTGACCCACCTTCAACACTGCAGGAGTCCCCCACCCGATTTCCGCCCACGCGACCAAAGTCGAAGGACCCCTCCACAAAAGAGAAGGATAACAAGAATAAAACTGGTAGGAAGACAGGCCAAAGATTTTTGTCTGCTTGTTAAATTAAAGTATTGACACACAGGAGCAGACTTTACAATCATGTCATCATGTGTTTTTTAACAGCTTTTCCAGAGCACACACACCACATTTTTACCTCTTACAAATAGGTTATGTTGTCTGTCTTTTAGCATAACTCGAAAAGTTACAGACCAGGAACATGTGAATAGATTTTGGGGGTGATCTGGATCCCAGTGCAGTAGTAGTGCAGTAACAAGACAATGATTTGTGTGTAGTCTCAATACACTTGGAGTTTCAGTGCAGTTGCGCTGTAGTGAGTCACTGTCAGCTGCAGTCAACAGAGGAGTATATGTATATATCATTTAAAAAAAAGGTTCGAGTGAATGATTTTGACAAGAAAGGATGTGAACACTTGAATTCAGAATATATTTCAAAACCACACTGGTATTGATTAGAAAAACTGCTAAGATTGAACCTATGGATTGAACTCATTTATCCTATGGTCTATGACTGCAACACATCTGGCCACTTTGCTGCACTACCTCCCTGCCATCTCTGTCATTATTTTACATTGTTTATGATTATTACCTCCGTCAAGGAGGTTATGTTTTCTGTCTGTCTGTCTGTTAGCAATATAACTGGAAAAGTTATAGACGGATTGTGAGCTACCTTGGCGGAATTCTGCACTCTCCATGCACTTTTCTAGTTTTTATATCTGTATTTGTGCAACTGTGGGGATAGAGATAATACTAGGGCTCTAACTAACAATCATTTTCATTATTGATTCATCCACAGATTCTTTTCTTTATTGATGTATTAATCCTTTAATCTTAGTCTATTAAATATCAGAAAAAATTAAAAATGTCTGTTATATAATTTTACAAAACCTAAGCTAACATAGTATCCAGAAGTGTCTGTTTTGGTCCACAACAATTTCCAGTTAATTTTCATATATGACACACAAAAGTGTTAATTAGTCACATTTCACCGTGAAATGTAGGCATTTTTTCAAAATGCATAATGACTGAAACAATTATTTGATTATCAAAATAGTTACTGGTTTTTTGATCTAATCAGATTGTTTCAACTCATAGATGATACATTTAAATGTCTTACATACATTTGAATGTCTAAAAGTATGCTTTGAAAATTGCCTGTCAGTGTGTATACTGTATCTAAGGTAAATGGGATTAAAGTATTGGCATAATCTCAGAAACATTTTACTTTTTTCACCAGAAAGGCAAAGATCTTTCCTAATTGATATCCTTCGCTTGCACACTCAATACATTTGGACAAAAAAAAAAAAAAAAAAAAAGACACATTGTATCCAAACTGATAAACCAGGAACCAAGAAAAAATGTCATTATTTCTTGGCATCATTTCTTCTTCCACATTTAAACAATTTATTTAAGCCTTCAGGGATCATGACTCATTGGGCCATTCAGTGTCAGTGAAAGGCAGCAGACTGTTTACCACTATGACACTAAAGATTAGAGCATATTCTCTGGTGTTCATCTTTGACAGAGGTTTTCATGTTAACACACACTGATCAGGATGTACCAGGGCATAAACTGAGTGAAATTGTTTTTACATCTCTGTGTCGTGTGTCCTGATTTACTCTTTCATCTCTGTTTCTCCTTCCTTTTTTGGTCTCTCATGACAGATGCAGGCTCAGAAACAGGACAAACAAACCCCAGTGGCAGCGGTGGCTCTGAGTCAGGACCGTTCATGTGGGTTGTCTCTGGCTGCGTGATCGTCCTTCTGGTCATCATAATTCTGCTGGCCCTGCTGTGGAGGTACCATCACCGTCACTGCGTCCCAGATAGCCAGCAGTCTGCTTCTGTGTCCCTCAACACTTTGGCTGTGCCAAAGCGGGACAGCATCAGCAGCGACAACAACGGCTCAGACCGCAGCGATGTTGTCTGTCCTCTGCAGGCTTCTGACAGCATGATCTGTCGTCATTATGAGCGTGTAAGCAGTGACTACGGGCCCCCTGTGTACATAGTTCAGGAGATAACACCCCAGAATCCCACCAACATCTACTACAAAGTCTAATGTTTGCTGCTGTAATGCCAGTCTTCTGCTGATAATCCCAAATTTTAACAACTGAGGACACACTCAGGCTACACACACACTTTCATGGCTACAGTTTGCAGTGGATGAAGAAAAGTCACATGTGGTATGCTCATCTGAGGCCTGTGTTGACTTTACAAGGACAAATGTCAATAATATGTTTGTTTGTGTCTCACTGAACAAAATTGTCCTTTCTTTTACTTTATTTAGTGAGGAGACAGTCAGAGAGGATCCACATTAGAAACGGGCTGGCTGCTTATTTCCAGTTTTTAGTAAAACATGTTGGAGTAAATACAGTCAATGACAATTTGTAATTTGTTTGTTTGCATTTTTATTTTTCACAGAGAAAAAAAAGCAAGACATTCTTGCTGCCACTGAATGTGGCAACTTTATAGATATAATAAATGTGTATTTTATTTAATTTATTGATACATTTGAAAATATCCTGATATAGCTAAACAGAATTGTGTAAAGTGAAATGTTATTAAGTGAAATGGAAATCATGATTTTGTTTATTAAATTTAAAACAGTTTCAAGAGAATGAACATTGAATCTTATCAGTGGGAGTTTCTTATATTTATGTATTTTATATTGTATGATTATCTTTTCAAAAATACAGTAAATATTCTTAGAAATGGTTGAAGGTTATGTTAATAATTTTCACCTCTCTGTTAAAGCAGACAGGGCACCATATGGTCACTGAAAGAAGTTCCACAAGGCGGCTTGTGGAATTTCCCTCATCAGTTACATTGTAAAAATTAAAGGGATCTTCAAAAAGCCAGTATGAACAAGAGGAATGATTACAGCAAAAAAAAAAAAAAAAAAGTGTGTCAATGTTTATGTGGGCATCTGACTGTTGTTTTAGGCCAGGCTTGAAACATTGTGAAGCAATCCTTTAATGCATATCCATGGCTGTGATAACAAAAGTCTTCATTTGAAATGAAACTACTTCACACATGAATGGTTTGTTTCTTGTTAAATGTCTGAAAGGTTTAGCTCAAATAATTCTCAAATGTTTCTTCTTCACTGTCTGTGTTTTCCTCTGTTCTCTAAAACCAACAAGAAAAGAAGTCAAAACAATTGACACAAGACAGAAAATTAAGAGATTAGTAATGGAATGGTTGCTATGGAATTAGAAAACACTGCTGATAAAATCACAGCCCATTTCTGCAGCCTCTTTGGTTGCAAAGTGACAAAACGGCACAGTGCACGATTTAAAATAAGGCTACAACCAAAGATTATTATTATTATATTTTTTTGTTTATTCAATTCGCTTGTGGTCAAGAAAAACTCAGAAAATTGTGAAAAATGTCAATCACTGTTTCCCAAAGTCAGAGAATTTTTTAATTTTAATATCATAGGGGATGAAATGAACATGTAAAACTAAGAAACCAAACTGATTTTTTCCTTTTATTCTTAGAAATGATTCAAAATGATTAATTGATTCTCAGAATAGTAAAATCATTTTCTGTTGATCTACAGCTCAAATTGTTGCAACTAACTGTTGCAGCTCTAACTTAAAGTGAACAGTATAAGTTACATATGTTACTACAGTTATTTCAGTGGTTTTCAGAAAAATCATAATTATAAAAATAATAATGATTAATAAAATTGTGAAATCTTAAACTCATTAGATTACATTGACAGAATTATAATACATTTTCTATTTGGCTGTTTTTGAGGTGGAAGTAATTTTTTGGGGAGGATTGGATGAATGAGTTTAGACATTGCTCAGAGGAGTACATCTCATCATTACACTTGTAATGATGCGCTTGGGATAGAGACTGTCATTCTGCAGTGAACAGCACCATGGTGAATGTCTCATCATGTCCTTTTGGGTTCAACAGGCAAACTGTCAAAATACTGTTTGATTTTGTTTGTGTGAGGGTGAATATTTTAACATTTTTCCAGCTTTACTGTCATATGAGAAAGCTTGACACAAAACATAGGTTTTTCTATATAAGTGCAAGGACCAGAATTTAAAAAAATCAGATTGAGTGTTTAATATGTTTCTCTATACCTCTTATTCATGAAATTATATAGCAGTTGCAGTTCAAAAAAATGTGTGTAATCTGTCCTATACGTCAAACACATGGAAATCTTTTCTCTCAGCATTTAATTGTGTCCCAGTCTCTCCTGTGGCGCTGTGCACAGCATCCATGGGTGAACATGTTTCATGCTCCTTCAGCCACATCATGCTGCACATTTTCAACCTGTCAGCTTCCATGAGCTTCCTCTCCACCGGGGACACTGTTGCTTCTGACTGCAAGAAGCCAGGCTGGAGGGTCTATACAGGACATGTGCTTTGTGCTTTAACAAGGACACAGCTCAGCTACAATCAAACAACAGATTTAAAATTAGGTTTTTTTTTAATTAATTTTGGTTATATTTATGATGCACTTTTCTTTTTGGTCTAATACATAAACCTTAATAAAAACAGAAAATGATAGGCATGCATCGCATCATTCTTATCCTGCAGCAAAATGCAGTTTCTCCTGTGGCAAGAGAAGTATTTAAAATATCTAAGTGAGAATTAAAAGAAAACATGTCAAGATAACTTCATTACTGCTTAACTGACTTGGCAGAACATGGTGTGTATATGCCAACTTAAACTACCATTAATGTCTTCAGGAGGGAAACACATACTATCCAGTTCAGAAAAAAAAGAAACATTGAATCACTTTGGACTTGTACACCGCTAAAATGGCATGCTACGCTGTAAAAAACAATATCACACCCCACCCCCTTGCTTCAAGTGATCCTGGCTCTTGCGAGATGTTTTTGTCCTATGTGAAGCTGCACAGCTGAATGGGCCATGTTTGAGCGAGGTGAGTTCAGTTGACCCTGGGGTCACACAGAGACAATGGGTAGCCAGGCCTCTATAGGAAGAACAAAACAGAGACCCCCAGGCTCATGGCCCCTGTCGTGGGAGGAGCCTGGTTATGGTAGGCCATTTTAGAAAATAGGGGCAGAAGTGGTGCTGCATCAAAGGGGATGCTTTGGATCTCAACTACAGGCTTGAAAGTCACAACTGCTGCCTCTATGATGTATTAAATTGCCCATTTTATCTGTGAAGTCTTTTCTTAGCTCAGTTTAATACTGCAAAAATAAAAACAACGATTTCATGTTTTCAGCTGTAATGTCCACATGTATCACTGCCTTTCCTTTATCTGGATCATCTTTAGAATCAAATCATTTAAAGAGTATCCTTAAATGTTTTATTTTTAACTGATTTCACATATAAATCAATCTCTAACTATCATTTGTACAGAGAGTATATAGAATTTGTGGAGCGGAGGGTTTAGGGGGTGGGGGTCTGGTAAGGCGAGCTGTAAGCTTTTATCTGACCACATGGGACGATGTGAAGTCCACAACCTCCCTGGTCCACCCACCCCCCACCTCACTTCCATATGCAGAGGAACTAACCTCACCACTGGCTTTGTATTGGGGGTTGGGGGTCATGACTGAGCGATCCCACTCCCACAGCGTGCCCAGAGAAATGGAAAAGAGGAATAGATCATTTTGTTTTAGGGTGAAAAGTTTTACTCCGAAGAGTGGAAATTACAGCTCAATCTAGTAAAACTGGATGAAAACATCCTGAGGTGTTCTTGCCTGCAAAAGACACTTAACAGTTACATTTTTGAAAGGGTGCTGGGAATGAATACTTCCATCGCCTGTCTCTCAGACTCTGTGTGTTACATAAAGATGATTTTTTTTAAAAACAGAAACAGTGATGGGGAAGTTGGGGTTTTGTGCTTCCTCTTTACAGTTGAATAGCAATCATGTCACTGTAGTACAGTATTTAGTTGGCTAGTTCCATCTGCTGGCCAGCTACCATACTGTATCTTTATCCTATGTTTGTGACAACTTAAAAGGTTTAACACAGATCATAGGGAAAAAAACAAACTGCAGCATATTGCACCATATTCATTTTTTTAACATTGACTTTGGGAAATTTGTTGTAATGAAAGATAAACATCACTCTCTGCATTTCATCAAACCCCCGTTATACTCACATGGGTTCAGTTTAATTGGAGCAAAGGATCATGAATGTGTAAGCTTCCTACTTTACAGGCATCATTCTGTGTCTTTGTCATTAAATTCCAATACATAGCCTATGTATGGCTGAAAAACACTTCTTTTATCATTCATGTAATTTTACTAAAATCTTTGTAATGTGAACAAAGACATGTTTTCCCTCTTGTCCTCCAAGCCACAGAAAACTCCAGCTTTACAATGGAAAAAAGAGTTTCAATAAAGTCTAGTGAGGTGTGCTGTGGTTGTTACACAATGCATTCATTTTTAAGTTAACGGAAAATGGCCTGAATTATGTCAAATGACTGTATGTTCTTTTAGACTTTGTCTGGTAATGAAAAGCTAGAATATTTTCATTAATATATAAAATTCAAGGCCCTGGTAAACTCTAAACTTAACACATTAGAAAACGCAAAAAAGATCAATGTTTGGGAGCTTATTCAATAGTTTATACATACATGTCACTGTATAAATCATTCTAACTTGAAAATGCAGAATAATGCCTGAACTCTAACTTTGACGACTGTAAAAAGCATCACAGGTATGCCATGATCTACGGATGTTGTGTATTCCACGGTAGAGTATCATAATAATTCTTTAATTTCATCCTCTTAAACAATATCTTCTCTTTAAGTGATCAGAGAGATTTTAATTACTAGTAGCTGCAGTGTGGACGGTTAAGTCTGCAAGGGCCCTGTCTTGCTAGAGGACCCTGAATTTGTTACAGTACTTTACTGGTCTTGTCTGTTGTGGTTTGATAGCTGGTGCCTCATGGTCACATCATCTCTATAATATCCAGCTGTTTTTCTTTTGTTTTCAATCAGAGAAGAAAGCATGGCCAGGAGATGAGCATATTGCGAGCATGAAATGATACAAATATTTTGATTTAGTTCAGAGTGGAGCTCTGAATCACAAACAGCAGTCGTGATTATAAACAGTTTATAATCCTAATTAAGTTTCAATTAGTGTAATTTTTTACACAGCATGAACCAAACAATCATATCTGTAGTTTTAATCATTTTAGCTTATTTTAAGAAAAGTTTTTCTGTATTTTGCCTTGAACAGTTTTGAAGACAAAATGCAAAACCATCACCAACAGACTAATGCTGAAATTGGTTTTACTAACTTAAAACAATTATTTAAATTACTTTAGAAAATTCTGCAACTTCTTTATCTGTCTCATTTTTATATTGCACTTACTGTGTACTGATTAATAGGCATCAAATGTCTACTTCAGTTACAAATGTTTTGAATGTTTTTATGAAACTATATTAACATTTTTTTATGGGATTTCTGTTTAAGTATTCCTCTAAACTAAGTTATTATCCCCACAAAACTGGTTGTATCAGTATAAATCAATTTTATACCACATCAAACTGAAATAAAAAAAACACCAACTTTTAAACTGATAGAGAAAATAATTGATAAATGCTTCTTTGAAGATTCAAAGAATTATGAAAGGAACATTAAACTTTTGATAGCCCTTTATTTTACAATTCACACTCTGGGTTCATAATGTGTGCTTAATTAATTTACTGAATTTCTCTGCAGTTTCAGTGTATCCTCTAGTTATTTAAATAGTTTTAGTTGTATTAGTATATAAACATATGAAACACACTTTTCATTTTCTCCATGTGAACATAACGTGTTTAAACATGCTTGGATAACAACACTTGTTTTACACGATTATTTATGAATATTATTAATTTTCTTTTCGTTTCAATGCATGTGAGCTGACAAAAACTAAACTTTAATAATAATAAACGAGCTTCAGGTCGATACATGTGAATGGTTTATATCAAACTATAGGCTTGATTTTCACGTGTTGTGGAGAAGCAACAGGTTAATTATTCGTCTCATTTTTCTTTACAAAGGCTACACAATTAAAAAAATTCAATGATTTCAGCCGACAAAAATAGTTTTATCAGGCGCTATTATACTGCTGTAAAAGAAACGTGTTAAAATGTTTTGGGTTTTTTTAAAAAGCGTATTTATATTATATATCACAATGTAAAACTTAAAGCTATATGACTGAACGGACGCCTTCCTGTCATGTAATCCTTGCATGTTAATCTGTATAAAAGAAAGATAAAAACAACAGATTCCCCTCCTGTTTTTTTTCCCTCTCCTCAGTGCGGAGAGGTGGAGGCTGTTTGGTTGGAGATGTGGGTCGGAAGTACCGTAGTTTATGTATGCTAATAGGGAGAGTTGGGGGTTGTAGCTAGATATTTACGTTCAGTGGGAGCCGCCCTTCATTCACCCACATGGTTACCAACTGGTCGCCTTCGCGCCACTTTCCTAACCCCGCAATCATTTTTAAGTCGCGTATCTGCACTACAAATTGACTCTCGTTCGGCTAAGGTTTCACTTAACGTATCGTCTTGTTGCGGCGGTAAAAAAAGTTTTCGGAATAGTTACGTATTTATTTCTTCTCTTTCTTTTTTGTCGGCGATAGAGATAGAGGGGGTGAGAGAGAGATCCTACACGGCGGCCAGCCCAAGCAAGTGAGCGAAGATGGTGGATTTCGGCTGGTGAGTGTCTGCCGAGCGCATGTTTATCGGCAAGGAAGTCGGGGCTTTTGGGGTTATTTTTTCAATCTGTTTCTACGTGTGAAACCTCTTATTGGTGTGTTTCATGTTTGTTTTTACGTGTGTTAATATTATAGAAGAATAATACCCAAACACGAGCGCTTAAATGATATTTTGACGATGAAAACAGTGCAGCGTGAGGCGCATGGCAGCCCCCTCTCGGCTCCTCCACCATCGAGGGGGAATGAGGGAGATTTGAAAAGCTTGTACGGAGCTCCTTTTTCTCCGCAACTAGTTGGGGAAAACATCTCCGTGATATTCCAGAGTTCGTGTGTGATTATACTCGTGTACTATTTTGAAAAAAGTAAGTTTGCAAATGTGTTGAATTAGCTGCTGAGTGTCGGGTGCAGTGGTGTGTGAGTTAAAGTGCCCCCCAGAACAAAGCAGCAGCACATGGAGTAGCTGTAGGCCGCGCG
>JANJYQ010008870.1:1736-16333 GCA_024605255.1 Rastrelliger kanagurta | reverse complement strand
TGTGTGTGTGTGTGTGTGTGTGTGTGTGTGTGTGTGTGTGTGTGTGTGTGAGTTTGTGTGTATCACTGCCTCTGTGTGTGGCGGAGTGTGGCAGCAAGGCAGTGACAGGGTGTCGGCTGTGGTCTGTGAACCTGGCTGCTCTGCTTAGCTCCGCCAGTGACAGAGAACGAGGGGGACGTCGCCCGGCCGTAGCTGCCCCAGCTGGGCCAATCAGGCGTGAGCGCTCGTGGTCGGATCAGCGCATGCCTTCCGCCATGTGCAGCACTGTGGCAAAGATCCCCTTATGGATTCTAATATGTTCTCCGCTGTGTCAGGGGCACTCAGCTGATCACTCGTGTGTGTGTGTTTGCTCAGATAATGAAGGTGACTGTGTGTTTAATGAAATCTCTGCATCCTCCTTGAGTGCACCTATGGTGATAGTGTTCCACGGGATTACACAGAGTCACATGGCTGAATCATTGGGGTTTGTTTAGCTGTGTATATGTGCTTAACGTATATCACTTTAAACTTTAATCATTATGAGTCTCTGAAAACTGAAACCAATAACTATGGGGCCTGAAGCTTGTTTTTTATTGTGTCACCTTTAAAGGTGCAGCCAGCTATTCTAATCCAATACACTTTCTGTCAAATTCAGCGAATATCTACTCACGGTCCGCTGGCAGTCCTTTCTGTGTGTGCGCTGGGAAAAAAAACTGTGGTATTTGTACACAGCCCTGGCTCTGTAAATGGGAAACAAACAAAGTGGCCCAGACTCAGCCACAAAGCACTACTCCACTATTGCAGCCAATTAAAAATAGGGTGTGTTCCTGCTTGGTGAGACGGCTCTGTACTCAGCCATGCTTCTGAAGGAGCACTGAAGTGAAGAGGTGTATTTATTTGGCTGTTGACTTCAAACATCAAGGATGCTTCTGTAGAATGACACCATTTACCTTTAAAACAAATACAGTGGTGGAAAAAAATTTTCGGACACTGTATTTTGAAATGATACATCTTAAGAAACATTCATAGGTCTTCAAGTGCAATTTCTTTTAGTACGGTCACAGCCAAAAGTCTAAGTAAATCTTGAAAAGACAAAAAAAATTGATTGGTTTCATATAAATACATAAGAAATTTAGAGTGTGTCATTTTGGTACAGCACCAGTCATGCTTTTTATTTAAAAGACACAATATTTGTTGCTGTGCCTGGTGTCTATATAAAACCAGCACATTTGAAAGTTCCTCAGAGTCGAAACACAGGAAACACGCCTGAGGAGACAGATTGTGGACATTTTTAAGGGTGTCCGAAAACTTTTTTCAACCACTGTAAATTAAGTCCAATGGAACCAACATGACAGGTAGTAAGTGTTTCCCATGAGATATTGATGTTACCCTGCTGGAAAAGCTTGTGAAAAACTATTTAAGTTTTTGTGACAGTAAAACTATGTGAATAAACTCTGACTAATAAAGTTCTGATTGTATTTTGCATTTTGTAAACTTGGCAATAGGGCTTAATTTTTCAACATTTTATATTTATAGAGATCTTAAAGGAAAGAATCTTTGCACATTATTGTTTAGTATTTTTGGTCTTGAACCTTCATGATTACAGAACCAAAAGTTATTTTTCATAAAAGCATTAACTTTAACAGTTAACACTCTTATGCAATGCACACCCATTAGTCCACAGATATGTTTGCCTTTAACTACATATTCATGTGCACATGAAGGCTGCCTCTGATATTTTGCATATACTCTCCTCAGAAACGTGTCTACAAGCTGGAATGCGCACATGAACCTTACGGGCAGTGGCAGAGCAGTATGGGTATGTGACAGGGCCAAAGGTCAGGGGTCTTTAGGCATGAAAGCAGCGAAAGCAATAGCAGAAAGTTTATAGATCATATCTGTATGATGCGTCATCGCTGATGCAAAGTGACAGATTTTTTACATAATGCTTCTTCTTTGTCTTTTTTGCATTTTTTGGCAGATTTGACATCATGCATATCTAGATGCTTTATTTAATTCCTAAGTATGAACTCCAGAAACACACAAATAGGCAAGTATGTGAACAATCAAATTCATGATGCAGTTGGTTANNNAGAATGCCCACAGTGTCTGAAGTAGATACCATGGGAACAATGGCATCTATATAAGATGACAAATGTCCTTATTTGGTTGTAACGGGTAGTTATCTTTTTGAGGAGGCACAGGTCAGGTCAAAAATGCTGAAAACATTTATAACATTTCTAAAACTCTGCTTTTATCTTTAACCACACTCTAATCTCAATATAATAAACATTTAACCCACTTTGACAACATGCAGCAGAGCAACTACAGATAAAAGTGAAACAACAGGTATGAGTCAGAAGGGTACACAGTCAGCTGTGTAGATGCTCAGATGTTACCTCACCACCACTGCTAAACCCGAAAAATGTGTGTGAAACACAAACAGAGGAAAAGAAAGGTTGTGTCATTAGAGACTGACAGTGAATGAACAGCCTCTCCCTGCCTGTCACGTTTTGGCCCCGCCCCTCCTGTGACCCGAGGGAAGTGGCATAAGAGCTGTCACCCTGAATCATGGCCTGTGCCACGACAGCCGAGCTCATATGTAAATGTGTCAACATGCACAGATTCATGAGTACGACATATCAGTTTGAATATGCATTTTCAACACTGACTGGGGTGTAAACATCTCTGTACGTGGGCTCACTGTATCTACGTGTACGTGTGTGTGCATGTGTGTGTGTGAGTGAGTGTGTGTACACACACAGTATGTATGTGTGAGCTGATCCTGGTATGTTATAGTGACATTCCCCAGTGGGAAGGAGCCTCATGACTGTTTTAATTTGCTAGACTGCCCATATCTCCTCATGAGTGCAGGCTAGGCAAAAGTGACATCTGATTTCATCTACACTCAGCGGGGTTCTCACTGTCTGTCTCTTTATTTTCCCTGTACTACTGATGTCCGAGCTGTTTACACCAACTCAAAGAGAAGATTCACTGTTTTTCACTGTTTTATATCATCACAAATTATTCATACTTTTCAGTTTAGCTTTGTTTTGATGTTTGTCAGTCGGGAAAATCAACACTCTGCAAGGCTCTGGGAACTCATGATGGTTCAGTGTTTGTCATTGTTATTATTGCAATGAAATGATCACTAAATGATGAAAATAATGATTATTTAGAGCACCACTGCTGTGTAATGACATGTTATTTCATGTGATATGGCTTAAAATTTCAGTTTGATGTTTAAATTTATATACATTTTTTGTTTTATTTAGTAAAAATTCCTCAATATAATGTGTCATTATCACTTATTTTGACCAACCAACTATCAAAAACCCAAGGATATTTAATTCACATCTCACATCTCACCAGCATATTTTGGCATTATTATATATTTGTTGTTTCAGTGCCTTGTTAAGTAAATATAGACTTATATAGACTTTGTATGCATGTGGAGACATGAAGTTACTCCTAAATGTTTACAAACACAACATTGCTGTAGTGTGGTTACTTCTGCATTGTGAATACATGTGTTGCACCACTCTTCGCATGCTGCAGCTGTACTACATGCATGATATCAACCCTGGTGGTCAGGATTCCCTTTTTGTCAGAAGAACTCAAACATTTCTCTTCCATAGTTTACATTTAAAAACTCAGAGATCTGCTGTGTCGTCACAGTAACACGTGCATGGACACAACTGGAAGCATGCCTGTTTGGGAAGGGTCAGGGCCGACTGCGGGGCTCGTTTTACTCTGGAGTCATCCTTAGTCACCGAGAGCATGACACAACCCTCCCCCCGCTCATCGCTATGTTGTCTAATATTTGGAGTCTCCCCTAAAAAAAAAACTGTGCTGTTTTTGGATACAAAGTAGGCTCAGCTATACTCCAAAACTCTGTCTTCATTAATATCACATAAAAATGAATAAATTGGGGAAATATGTGAAGGTCAAAATATTACTGTGAAGCTCATGATTTAAGAATTTAATGACAATTTAATTGCAATCCATTTTTAATCTTTTCAATTATCTAAAGACATGCGGGCACATCTCAGTAGCCTCACCAATTATTTTCATACCAACGCTATGGAACAAATTTCACTATATTCAGTCACTCTTCTAGATGGAACTACTCTCCCAGAAAATCACCATTTACCTATTACAGAAATAGTTCCACCACATTATCTGTATCCATACATTACATCCACACTCTAATATCAAATGACCTTATGACTATAAAGTTATATCTTTAAATAAGATAGGGGCACATGTAGATCCAACAGAAGTGGATCTATTGCAACTAAACACACTCTGTACAGCATCTACCATAAGCATAATGACTTCTAACAATTTAAATCACCCGCTAATTACAAGAAGCATAAAGTACCTTCCCACTGATCTTGCTTTAATGTCGTTTACAGGAACTGGCAACCAGAAAATACAGAGCTGTGTACACAGTGTTGAGCAGAGGGAATCCAGACTCGTTGGCAGGCATAAAGACACAGTTTTCCCTAAGCGAGCTGCACTCTGAGGATTAAGGCTGGCAGTGTGCTCACATCTGCTAAACAAGATACAGAAATAATACCTTGATATTTCATGTTGCACAAGGCCACTTAGAAAAAAGGCCACAGACTTGTAGAAAGGATCTCCACCTTTTCTCAACTCATCCCAAATCACTGCAGTCACTCACACACATACACACACATAGACCTCTTTGAGATGCCAGACTTGTAATATGTGAAAACACCTGCATTTCATATACAAGTGGGTGTGATTTGTGATGTGGTGGCTAAAAACATAAAATTTACCTCTGTACTGTACTTGCTTCACATGACATATTCTGAAAGCAAAAACTGGGAAAAACAGGAAGCGAATTACTCCAATTATTCAAAATAGCTGCCTATAAAGCATGTAATTGACTTAAACATATCCCGCAGACATTTCACTTGACAATTATGGTAATTGTAAATGCCTGATTTAATTGCAAGAGATTAACATAAAAAAAAACATTTAAGAAACCAGCATCAATACAGTAAATTTGATACACATAATATTCGAGTGATGTTTAGAGATCAAAACTGTTTTTTATGGTGGAAATGAGGCAATTTAGGCTTCACAACTACCATGTATGACTGCCGCGAGTGAATAGTGTTGCAGTGATTATAGTATGTAAATCTCTAAGTGAGGGGCTGAGCTTTTATGTTCATGTCATTTCAGCTAGCTAGAAACAAATATTGCAGTTTACCATACAGTAGCAACAAATAAGAGATAGTGTGAAATTTTTAGTATCTTGGGAATAAGAAGCAATGTCTAGGTAGTTAAATATAAGATTAAATGTTGATGACTTATGCATTGTGCACTTGAAACATCTCTGAAAGGTTGCAAGCAAATCCTAATGCACCCTCAATTTAATACACCGTCATTGATTACAACTCTCTGGAGTATTATTCTGGCTTTTAAGAGTAAATTGAAAGAGGAACAGACTAATGAATTCAACAATATATGATGATATTGATTTCCCATGTATCATAAGTTATTAAAAATGTATTATACAGTAGTATCATAAAAGTCCATAGTGAACAGGACTGGATGGAAATATTTAAACATGTAAAAATAACCAGGCAACCTTAGATAGATGGTATAACATGCTGTAGGTTTTGTGCTCTGCTCAAGTATGGTATGTGAGTGCAAACTTGAAGTACTTGTACTTTATTTGAGTATTTCAGTGTGGTGTTACTTTATAATTCTCCTCCACAGCAGTTCATTTTTTTATTCTACTACATTTATTTAACATCTTTAGTTGCTATGGTTACTGTTCAGATCACCATTTCACAGAGAAAATATATGACAAGCTTAAAATATAGATTACACTATGCCCAACAGTATGTGAAATAATCCAAATTAGCTCCAGCAACCAAAAATAATGTAAAGCAAACATAGGGGTACTCCTCTGAATTATAAATACTTCTTCATTTCATACTTCACTGACTGAAAAATAAAGTTTTTTTTCCTTTATTTAAGATCTGACTGTCACCTTCACCACTGCCGTTATTTATATTTTAAGTATCTTGTTTGCATTTAAAATTGTTTATATGTGCTCTAAATTTGATATTTTAATCATGTAATTTTCATCGTTTCAAGCACCTTTTCTTGCATTTGACTCTTGTTGGATAACTGAATGAACAAAGCTGCAAAATGTAATGATTGTATATGTTATAAATCAACTTACCAGTCAGGATATGTAACATTTCTTAGACTTTTCTAGGACATCTTCTGATCATTTGATTAAAAAAATTTGATTAAAATTCATCATGTATATCTGCCAGGTCATGAGTTTTTTTGTTTTTTTGGGGGAAGTGGATTGGCAGGGCGGGAGTGATTTTCTGCAACAGTGCAATAAAACAGAAATGCTGTGTTTTAAATTAAAAGAGGACATGATCACACTGGTCGTGTTACTAAGTGAAGTGATGGGGCATTTTCTTTCTGCCACACAGAATCTGCTCCTCATCACTCTCCCTCAGTGCTTGGAGAGCTCAGGGGTCGACAACCTCCCCACCTCACCCCTCCTCCTCCCATATTGGTACAAGTCATTTCTTGGAGGGATACAGAGGTAACAAGCTGGGAGGGGTATTGGCCAACAGAGATGGACGACCTCGCAAAAATAGTTTCACGTACAGAAAACATTCATTAAATCTCCGGCAAGGTTGTGAAATGCCAAAATAGCACTCACTGGATGGGAATAAAGAAGAAGGAACGTAGGGCAAATAGAGGTAGATATGCTTCTACTGGCAGATAACCAAGGAATAAATTCAGAAGAAATACACATCATCCATATGTTATATAGCAAGCAAGCATTATTCACCACCGTTAAGCTCATTCAATTGGCCAGATCCCAAATCCATCACGCCTTTACATATAGAAGGGATTTTCTGAAGCAGAGAGGAGAAACTCATCACGGTGGCTCATATTTGAGCCGTTGCTGGTGTGGCGTTGACAAATGCTCCGCACAGAAAGCAATGTGGCATATTTCAAAGGCAGGCAGCACAATGAAACAGTTTCTCATCAGGGTGAATAATGCCGGGTGCTTGCTGCTCTTTAACTGCTCTGAGTGGTGGGAACATTTCTTTTGATATATTGACCTCAGAAATGATGAGATAATCACTGAATCAGGGAAAATGGAGGGGCTGTCAAACCAATAGTTAGTAGTTCTGTTAAGAGAGGAGAGATTATAGAGCTAGAGTAGCCTGAGTACTACCTTAAAATAAAATATTAAGCATTTGTATATGTCATATTTATAATGACACAATCTAAGCACTTATTAAAATATTTAAACCATATTTGTCCAATTATTTATACCTTTGAATTGCAATGTTGGACTATTGTTGTGTCTTTTTGGCAGCTATTTAGTTTAAGACAATTTAATGAGCCAATGAATCTCATTTATATTAATGAGAACTGCTGCAGCAACCACCATTAATTACTTTTGTCATGCTAATTGGAATATTTCAGCTCTACAGCTTTGATAATATGAGCCAGAATACCAGCATACAATATTATTCAGTACAGGCTACTCCACTGAAAGATACTCAAAAATGCATTGGCAAAGTCTCACTTGTGCAATATATTCATTGTTAATTAATCTCAAGAGTTTCCTCGATAAAGTCCTTATAAAGTCTGTGCGTGCTTCCTCTAATTTGAACAGATCCTGCAGGGTTTAATCAAACCCTGAGGAGGATCCATGCACCGCCCATCCACACCATGTTGCTGCTGAGATGATTTGAGAACAAAAGATTTGTGAGACACATTTAGCTAAGTCTCAAAACTGGGGTGGAAAGGCTTTTCAGGAGCTAAAAATGATGTTTGATTTGAGACTGATGGATAAACATATGGATTCTAAATTAGCAGCTTATGTCAATTAGACGCGCCGGTCGCTGCCTCCCTAAAAGCACGTTTCCACAGTGAAGTTGAGCTCTTGTTGCTCACAGCGTGGCCTTTATCAATGTGTTACACACGTAGAAAACCAGAGAAAAATCAGTGCACATTTAAAAATGAAATAAACCACGGAGATGCAACCATCATCTGTGCGTTATGGTGCCAAATGGTGCGTCTATGACCCTAGACATCACACTCACTCGGAGCCCAATTGGCTTAGAAATTACACACTGAGAACAAAGATGGAAATAAATATCACAACGCTGGGAATTATTAGATGATTTCTTACCGCTGTGCGAGTCTGTGAAGATGCTTTAAGATATAAGATGATCTTTTTTCTTGGGAGGGGAAGGTCGTTTTGGACTTGGTGAGGTCCAAACTTGAATCCCGCCGTTGATTATCTGCTCCACTTCTCGGGAGGAAGTTGGAACCAGCAGGGTGTTTCACTGATGGGTTTTTTTTTTAATTTTATCTCATAGCATCACTGTGAGATTTGTAAGGATTCTTTGTCCATGCCAGCCACACTAGTCTGCCTTCACCGATCGAGGAGCGTCGATTAAACTATGTGGTCTGCTGCGTAAAACCGGTGCCAAAATTCCTGCGGGCCCATTCCGATACTACGATGCTAGACAATAGTCTGGTCATTTTGGCACGGACTGAACCTTATCCCGCTGCCAAAAAGAAGTGCATCGGCTAATTAAAACCAAATCTTGAGCGCTATTTTGTTCATACCTCAGTGACTGGCTCGAGAATAAATATGTCAGTTGCTCACATGTGTCAGTTGGCTCCGGTATTGTCTATCGGGTCCCTCATCATCTTCCTCTTCTCCCTCCTCTTCGAAGGAGGAGTGGACAGTGGAGTTGCCGATCTGTTGATCACTGGAGATCCACCTAAAATCCAGCGGTGTCTTTGTCTCGTGTTTATCGGGACCAGGCTTTCCGCTGTCTGCCACATGCAGTCTGACACTGGCTGAACGGGGGTCTGGTTGAGTGACAGCTGGATTCCCTGACCCGTCTTTGCAGGGGAGCAGTAAAAGCAGGATGCTGCGCGTACGTGCCTTTGACAGTGCGCGCACCCGATAGGTCACACATCTTGGGTAAACAGCTGCTGAATATTAATAGCAAACAAGCCAATTTAAAACCGAATCTGTGCTTACACAAATCACTATTATATTCTCATTTATTTTTTATAGAAAGCTGTACCCTTTATTTATCATTTACATCATTATATTCAATCAAAACACATATAACTGCTTAATATTTTAATATAATATTTTATAGACTCATAATTGTGTAGTTTAAATATAGGATTATTGTGGTTATGTTTGATATGTTGTATCCCACCTGTATAACATTCTTAATTCTCAATTCTTTTTGTCTTTTTTGCAGCATTGCATTACAATATTAGAAAGAAGCAAGAGTCAAGTCTATTTTTTCAGCAATGAAGATTTTCATTAATTACATTCATAGCCTGTATCAGCTTTTTGTACACAAGTATGTCGAAAATATTCCATACCTACCTGCCAGCAAAAGCAGCTTTTAAACATAAAGTGAATTTAAAGTGAAATACTCATGTCTTTCTTCTGTCTTCACTTTGTGGACATTTTGTTTTGATGCTCCTATTAAAACATATTCACAAAAAAGTGACATATAGACATTAAAGACTGGAAATGGAAAGGAAAATAGAGCGTTAAATGTTACAGTGTAATTATAGGGTAGTCAACCCCCCAAAAAGAGCCCCCAAAGATGAACTCTTAATAATACATTTATTTAAGATTTCTGTTGTCACTGTGGAGCCCAACCAGGCTTAAATAAAATGCAATTTTGCTGACTTCAGCCTGTTGGATGAAAAACAAGTTGACACAATTGGACAACCCCATCACCCATGACAAAAATGTCAAATTTCACCACCAGGCCACAAACCATGTTCCAAAGAAATTACTCAGATGCACCGAATCCATCAGTGGATAATGTCTACAGTTCCATAAAGTCAAATAAATCAGTGGAAATTAAAATTAAAATCAGTCCAAGGTCTTTTACCATTTGTTACCAGTTCACTGTGTGAGGGCTCACGTCTGGTCTCAATCTGTTTTTGACAAAAGCCTTAAGCGAGAGAACACATATGGCTCTTTTGGAAAATTGAAACAGCTAGTTGCTTTGAATTTGTAGCTTGATTGTCCTTAAGTGGGGTTGCTCACAAAATCCTCTAACCACGCCGCCCCGTGCATCATGTGCAACCTCAATCAGTCCGAGCTAAACTCTGGATCTTCTGATTTCTGTGATTGGAGAATGATTCACTATTGCGGTTCCGTCAGGTCCCCTAGGGTGTCGGAGTCACACAGTCATGTGGTGGTATTTGGTTTTGTGTGTTTTTTTACTGTCAGCTCACAGCTCTGACCTTGCCAGACCTCAAATTGTCACTGACCTGCTGGGTAATGATGGAGCCCTCCTGTGTTTCTATAGGATAGGCTACGTTTGAGGATTCAGGAGCGAGATGTCAAGATGTATAGGCTACATACAACGTACATTTGTCAACAGGGAATGCCAAAATACATCCTTACTATATCTGAAGTCATATACAACCTACAGACTCTTTGTGGGGTCATGACATTGTTTGGAGGGTTATTAAACCTCTTCTATATCTACTAATGATTTGTATAAGTGGCTTCTTCTCCACTGGAGGCAAGCTGTCAATATGAAATTGCCTCTCTGGACACTCCAAGCATTTGCATGCGTACTTTGGACTGTGTGTTCTACAGGGTAAAGTCTGCTTGTGATGTTAGCAGGAAGAGACAAGTGTGATTGAGTCACAGACACATGACGGAGTCAGAGAGGTGTGTAGGTGCAGAGAGGGCAAGATGAAGGAGAGGTAAGAGCAGAGGACAGATTCATTGCAGTAAAAGGTGACTGATGAGGTGGTTGAGAGCAGATGGAGTGGGAAAGAAAAAGGCCTGACTTGCTGGAGGAGGGTGCCCCTTGACGACCCTATACCAAGGCAGAGTCTCGCTCCTGTTTATATTTAGCACAGGGACCACAGATTGTAACAAGTGCTCCAGGGCCTTGTGTTCAGACCGGCAAGAACTGATGCCATCCGTCTTATCACCTGGGGCCAAACGTGGTCCAGAGCAATAGAGGAATGATGGGGTTGGGACCATGCAGTCTGAGTGCAATTTTTACTCAAGACGTGTGTAGATTTGATCACACTCTGTCATGGCATATGTCTTCAAAGCAGAGGTGAGAGGATACAAGAGTGGGCATTGCAAAGCAAACTCTGAAATCATCTGTTTGTTGATACACTGATGGTAAAAACATCATTGCATTTAACTCCTCTTAAAGATACAGTTGTGTTCACAGGAATTTGTCAATCTCATTTCTTTTTCCATCATGCATCTGAAAAGGGCACATACCCCCCCCCATCCCCACCCCATCACCATCTATGCACGTCTGCTGAAATAAAAAAAAATCTCGTCTCTCTGGACAGGATTGACATTAAGACCAAATGTCAAAGCAGCTCAAGCCATGTTTGACTCTTCTTGTCCCTGTTCTTACCTTCCCCATCTCCACCACCTCCAGGACTGTTCGGGGGATTGTCAGTGATGAGTGATGAAGGACTGAGCCGTTCAGACACCAGAGCCTTCTGAAGGTGTGACAAGACTCACACATCAAGATGTCAGCCAGATCATCAAGTGCAGTCAAACTCTGTTCTTTAAAGAGACAATGCGCTTCATACATGGAGGCAAAGAAAAGTATTAAAATGTCTTCTTCATTGTGCATTGAGATTTCACTTTAAGATCTGATGCCGATTGTGAATTTAAATGAGGTTGCCAAAATGGTGGGTTGCAAGTAGTTCTTTCATGCTTTCATCATGGTATTTTTCCACATCTTTGTTCATATTTTCAATGAAACGGCATTGTATGTTGGTGACTGCCAAATGTAATAAATAATGTAAAAACTGAACTTTCTTTAAAAAGCTGCTCTCGTTGCTAAGGGACTGGGGGTGTCAACTGAGAAGACAGATTCTGCTAGTGGCTTCCACATGGGCACCTGTCCAGATTTATGAGGATTTCTCCTGCAGTCTCACTTTGAGATTTAGGTGGTTTATGTGTGGGTGTGTTGAAAAAAAAAACCCAATCATGGTCTAGTTTTCACTTTGAGCTTTGCACAGTTCTCTCACTGGTATTTCTAACAGATTTCTACGCCGACTCAAAAACCCATTTAACTTTTCAATCCAAATCTAGGTGCTTCACTGACACATTTCTTCTTCTTCCATTTTTATTTAGCCAAGTGATCCTAACCTTTTTGCTTCTCTGTGCCTGCCTCCAACCATCCCACAGCCTGTCCATCAGTCACAACCCACACAGCGTCCCTCACAGACACACCAATCACTCACTCGCTACTTCCAAAGCTACAACTTAACACTAGTCTCGACCCCCAGACACGGAATTGAGTCCACTACACTCGAGTTTCCCACCAGACATCTATATCTTGACTAAATAAACATTTAACAGTAGCATCATTGTGAGCTGTGAGACAGTAAAGAACAATGAAACGTCTTTCTTTGAGGTACAAAGATTTCTTTTATTCAGACATACATCAGATCAATTTCTTCTTTTTTTTTTTTAAAAGCCTTCCCCGTTTCCTTATTCTACAAAAAACAATGATAGTTTTTACATATAAAAAATTAAATACAAGACAAAGATGAAATGCAACAAACATCTGCACTGCTTGAAAATTACAGCTGATGTCTTAACAAAAGACCAATAACCCTCTTGACACTGCAATTTTTATGGTTTCTATGAATCCAAAGATCTTGTATAAAGTTGCTGGTTGCTTGATTTCTATTTAAAAAAATGGTAGACGAGCTCACTACACAACCATAAGGTCTTTGGAGAGTCAGAATAACCACTGTTTAACCTGAATGTATTTGGTGCTGTGGTTGAATTATACCAACAATATCCTTTTTTTTAAAGAGCTGCTGAGTGACTAGTGAAGGTTTAGTTCTTGGCTGCAGTGATTGTTGCACTCTCTCACATGGGGTAGTTAAGCACCACGTCTTGTTTGGCCAGCTCCAACAACATAGGATCGTCGAAGAACTTGCTGATGCTTACATCCTCGCTCAAACCCTGCAGTGAGAAAAAAAAAAAAGCACCCGATGTCAGTCACGCACAAGAGCGAAATTACATTACAATTAAAAACTGTGTGATAACCAAGCAGCAGATGCGACCCTCACCTTGCGTCTTCGGGTCTTGATCATGAACTCTCTGGCCAGATGGGGGGCGGGCTGAGGCTCAAGAGGCCTGATCACAATACCTTTATCCAAGGGGTCACCAGGTACAATCTGGGAGGAAATGTACAAAGAACGTTAAGACAAGTGAGAAGGAAGAGAAGTGTTATACAAAACAATATGATACAATAAACTTTATTGTCCCGAAATCTGTCTTGGATTCTGTAAATTCAGTAAACTTCATGATGATGAAGTTATAATAAAGTGGATTATATATGTTTTAATGCAGTATACATGGTGACAATATCATGAACACAACAACTTAGTTATACTTTTAATTTTAGCTGATTTCTGTATCATATTTTTATTCCAAATTCAAATTCTGTTCAGGACTCTTACTCATCACTTTTGCTCATACTTCTGAGAAAATTGCTAACATGTTTGTGTCTCTTAAGAAAGAATCTGTTTGTACGAGTGATTCTTACATGAGTCTCAAAACGTCAACATGGGACACGTGTCAAAATTTTAGGTGAGTGGACACTTTTGAGAGCGGTTTCAACCTTTCACATTTGTAGGCTTGTCCCGTTATTACTGACTCAGGAGCGCGTCCATCAACATGATGGGGGGAGAAAAAGCAATGTGCAAGTACTGTCACTCTTTTAGATTGTGACTAACGCGGCATCAGTGCAATGTTAGCAGGATGAGTAAGACCAAGTGTTCGCAGGCTTTTAAAAAGATTTGCTAAATCGTTTATCTTAACGATGAGTGCATGGAGCGACTTTAATAGAGTGAACAGCTCATTGTCACATGATGCATTCACTCTATATGCAATGTGAGGAAAAATAAGAGGGCTAAAAGTTAGGAAATGTGAAATAAGTAGGGTAGAGTAGACTGAATAAGACTTTCCCAGCCGCAGGGAAAGATTAAAAAGTGAAGGAAAAGGGAAAGAATAATCAATGGAGTGGCTGAAGGCCAATCAACAGATGGATGAGAGCTGCTAACAACAGTAACTCTGTTTGCATGCCAATACTGGCCTCACTCACGATAAATGAGAGAGGCACAATAAAGTCTCTTGAGTTTAACGGGGCAAACAACGCGATCCAGGGACTCCTGTGTTATTCATGTTTTCTAGGGCAGGTGGATCAATACGTGCCAGCAGGAATGATTTTTGTCAAATCCCAGAGCGGAGGAGAAAATTCAGACTGTTGATTGTTATCGGGTCCCGACTCTGAGGCTGCCCTTTAGAAACTGGTTTAGGGAGAAACATCCAAGGTGGTTAGTTCTGGACCGCAGGGCGAGTCTCCTGGGGAAAAGGTATATTTTCTGTTTCAGGATGACTGACACGCGAGAGCAGGGCGATATGGAAATAAGCCATCACTCTGGAGCCGTGTAATGACAGGAAATCAAATTGTAACAGTCCGTTTCAGCTGAGTTAAAAAGAAAAATTGCATTAAAAAAATAGTGTA
>JANJYQ010008851.1:4979-21696 GCA_024605255.1 Rastrelliger kanagurta | reverse complement strand
CAGCACAGTTTATTGCATAATTGTTTCAGCAACAAATGAGAATGTTCTCATTATTTTTAGGTGTGCTGTTATGATGAATTATATTGTCATTAGTATTGTTAAATTTAATAACTGTTCTATGTCAAAGTCATTGAAGGGATGCGTTATTAATTTATTAAACTGATTATATCAAGCACAGCTGCAGTACAGCACACATTGTTAATGGGTTTCTGTAGTAAAAAGGACCTACCTGTTGTACAGCAACAAAGTGTCCAGTTTGAAGGTGTCAGTATTTTCTCCCTGCAGGGACATGCTCTGCTGTCCGTCTGCCCTTGCATATGTCAGACTGGGGCCTTGCATTTATAAATAGAGTAGTATGTCCAGTCACATGTAGCTGCCGCTGGTACAAACGTCCTTCCCTACGTTACCAGAGGTGTGACATTTCAGTGACATTTCAATACAAACCCTTAAATGTATTAAGAGGTAAGAAGTTGGAATGTATTATATTATTAGGTGACAGTTCGAGTCCTGTAAGTGTATAAAAAGGAAAAAAGGCGTCAACTTAACGAGGACATTTTGAGAAATTATTACTTTGAATGTCACTTTTTAAAACCCACGGTGATGAATTTAATTGTGATATTCAAAATGATTCTATAATCAGTTTTACATACAAATAAACTAACAAATTCCATTAAGACTTACATTCTCTTTATATAGAGACAATAGAAATAACCTGAACATAAACCACCACTAGTGACAATAATTAAGATGTGACAGGGATTTCTGTGTACAGGTAACATGGAGGGAAGTTAAATTCTGTTACTACTGTACATACATTGTAATGATACAAAGCTAGCTGAAAATCAGTTTCCCCTTAACAATCAACATACGTCCAGTATTTCATTTCTGTTTATTTGCCCAACTGCTAGGAGACACTTAATGCAATCCAGTTCAATTAATAAGTGAGCAGTGGAGCGATTTCTTAATGTTATCAGGTACATGTTTTAATCCTTATAAATCACAAGATACCATGGGTATGATATGGCAGTCTTTCATGAGAAAAAGAAACGCAGCAAAATGATTCAGCCGTGTTAAATGTTAACATGGCTGCACAATGACAGTTCATTTTGACAACGATTATGTAAAGGTGCTTTATTTCTGCAAACATTACACATTTCCAGAGCATTCTTCATGGCATTGAAAGAAGAGTATGTACATAATTACAAAAACAATACATAATTTGTATAAAACAGTATGTACATGTATTCAGCTGTACAACAGCAAACACATGAAGCAAAAGGGGGATATTCATGGAATGATTGCTGCCTTTTATCTGGTTGGGAATAGCTTCACATCACATTGCTTCACATATACTTAAGATGAAAATGACTTAATGTTGTTAAGATATAAAACTATATGGAATAAGATACCTTGTAGCAAATAAAACTTGGATAACTAACTTTGCTTTAAAATTGTACATACAGTAAAGGCCACTGGATACAATTAAAATACCCAATTATTCATCACATATAACATCATCACCCAACATTTCCTGGCTGTGTTTAAAGCTCAAAATGGCACAGTAATCACAGTTATGGCATACGTGATGAGCCATTTTCTTCAGACAACATTTGGCAAAGGTAATAGTAGTCAAGTAAGGTTCACAATGCAACAATAATGTTGCCAGCTACACAACAAAAAAATCTCAATCACACTCAATGGCAACAAGATTTTCTTTAGTAATTCTATCAAAATTAAGGTCCAACATTAGCTGGTGACGTCAGACGAATAAAGTGCACAATGATCCAGTAAATCTATGTTTTTAGAGGTAAATCTATTAGAATTCAACTTTTCTTCATGAGCAAATTTAGGACATTTAAAAGTTTTTGTAAGACATCAGATTTTCTTATGAACAATCACATTACTATTATTGAAAATGAGCTCTTTCATGATTAGTCTATTGTGAAATGCAAAAAATTATGCATGCAGCTGCGATTCGTGATTTGTTGTACCTGTGGAATACATTCATCTTGCTTGAGCTGACGAAAATAATACAAACACAATAATAAAAATACAAAATGCAATCAGTCGATCATCAATAAAGCGCCTTAACTGTCCCAGTCCACCAAACAATCTCGACTACTATTACGCACATAGTTCATGTGTTGGTTTGATCCTAAGCAGTAAAACTCAGTGCACACTTACAAATAAATATCACACATTAAAAAAAACAAACATACTAACAGTAAAGTTTAACAACAACAACAAAAAACAAGCTTCCAACAGATGTCAATGAGCTATTACTTTGTCCTAAAAATCAGTTTGTCAATATCACTTAATTTGGTCTTGAGCTCAATTAATCTTAGTTTTATGTAGACTGGTCCATGTATTCATAAACCCATCACTTAATGGAACAGTTTTTGGGAGATCTTTTGCTTTTCTTGCCGAGAGTTAGATGAGTAGATCACATCTGTGCGGAGGCAGTTTAGCTAACTAAAAAAAAAACCTTGCTCTGACTCTGCCCAGAGGAAGAAGGGGCAAAAATTGCTTATTTGTTTCATCTATACAAAACCAAAGTGCAAAAATGAAAACTTTGTGAGGGGCTTTGTACCAGACTACTTCTTGGCTAACTTTATGCTAAGCTCAGATAAGTTTACCATCTGCTGGCTATATTAACAATTACTACATGTAGGTGAAAGAGGTCACTTGTGGTATCAAAACCACAGATAATCAAGTGTGCATGTTTCAGCCCACTGTTTTGGTTTTCTGCCTCACAAGTTTACTGTTGAAGTTCATTGTCACTGCTTTCATAACATTCCTTTTCAGCCACAGCAGCTGTTTGCATCAAAGAAGTGCTAAAACCATGTTTCTGTCCTGAATATTAAGACTTATTTCATTCAGATGGTCTGAAACACAAATCCAAATGAATTCTAATCCTGCTTCACATGTAAATGAGCATGTTTTGCTCACGTTCAATTAACTTAATGTAATCACTGGTATTGATCCTCTCATCTAACTCTGGAATGCAAATAAGCATATTTCACAAAATATCAAACTACCGGTATTCTTTTAAAAGTTTAACTCACATTGTCAAAGAGCAGGTAACAGCTGCTTAATGAGAGTCCTTCAGTGTTCTTACTTAAAAACGAAGGAGGGATGAGGCATTTCATTCACTGCCACAGAGCAGAATATGTGTTGTGCCTCTTTTCAAAGAAAAAAAACATGAATATTCAGAGACTGTCAGGGATATACTGACTTTCTCCATTATTACACATTAGTTATGTAGAGAAAAAGTAAAAGTCCACATGGTAAGAACACAGCAGAAGCAGCTACAGTTAAATTTGGCCACCTACATTAACTATGAGTAAACTGGTAACATCTTTGTCTGTGCTGCTGAACCTTCAATATGATATGAAAATCAAACAACGTTCCTGAGCTTTCTCTCTTATGTACCTGCACCAGCACTCCCACCCTCCTCCTACACATTGTAGACTTGAGTCGTGGATGTTGTGGGTATGATGGCACTATTTAGTGTTGAAGTTGCAGAGGGCCGCTCCCTTCTGACATACCTCGGTTTCCTCACTTCAAAAAGAAAACACAGAATAATGCGTGAGAGGCAGTAAACAAAGGAGACATTTTCATTGTTCATAAACCAACCTAACCAATGCTAACCTTGAGCTTTTTGATCACCAAGATAAGCTCTTCCTGTATAAAAGCCTTTGATGTTACAACCTCATGAATGCAACACACAGTAATGTTTTGACTGCTTTGGATTACTCAACAGCTAATAGTATAACCTGTTTAGTAAGATCAGAGAATCACAGTTTCAAGACAAGACAGGCAGGCAACAGAGTGAGACTGCATAGTAGTCCTACCTGTAGAGGAGGGTATCATGACAGCCTGGAAGGGAAAAAAACAAAAGGAGTCATTGTCTTTGTAGCAAAGGAGAATATTGCTGAGGCGACAGTAAACAAATTCACAGTCTCTACAACAGCCTCCCAGTGTCAGATTAAGACTGAATAAGCAATAAAAATGACTTACTGTCTCACTTGGCTGGAATATGAATGCTGCAAAAAAAAGGTGCATAAAACTATATTAACATTAAATTGACTCAGCATTGACTGAAGCACAACAATGGCACTGTTGACAATAACACCATGTGATTTATGACACTGGATTTATTAGTTATGGAAGTATTAAAAACAGAATTTCTGTATGTTACAGCTGTACTGTACAGGGCTTACCCTTGTTGCGGCGGTAGAAGATGTTCGGCAGTCGGTTTGAGCGTTTGAGGTAGAAGAAAGAGGCCACAGAGAGAATCAGAAACAGGCTGATCAACAGTGTTCCCAGAAGAAGAGAGGCAGCCACGCCTGGCCCTCCTACTCCAAAACAAAGCACAAAACAGGAAGTGGTTGACAACACTGGAAAATATTTTAATGATGGCACAGACATGCACCTCTGTTATCCATACTGTAGAAACAGAAAATATTTTTCTCTCTCTAAAATTCTAATTTACACACTCATTTTATTTTTACAGCAAATGAAGACTATAATTGCTCTTTAAGTCACATGATTTATTTCTTACACAAGATGTTTGTGTGAAAAAGAATTAACAGGATTTTCAAATAATTTATACAGGAAGTCATATGGCATTACAGTTAATGAATACAGTATATATTATGCAAAATCTTACCAATTTTAGGAATAACAGTAGTTACTGTTGTATGATTTTTCCTCTCCATTGTGTAGTCTAGCAAACAAAGAAAAGGGCACATTAAAAAACCAAACAAACGAAGTAACACTGAGATTTTCATTCATGCAAAAATAGTAAATGAAACTGTGCTTACTATAGGTGCAGACTGTTACGTTCTCCAAATCTACAGCTGCAGAGTCACAGAATATACAAACAGTGTTGCTGTTGTCAAGGACACGTAAGAAGCATCCTGAAAACATCCAAAGAAAAATTTATTTAATATTATTTTCTACTTTTTACGTTCAACACCCTGTGCTGCTTTCATCTTTTAAAATTTATTACCGTAAGATATGAAGTGAACTTGACATAATGACACACTTTTCATTTTATTCTACAATGACAAGACAAAATATAATTGCTGTACTGTACCTTCAGCATTTACTAATGCAAACATTTAAGCAAACTAATCCAGTTTTTAATATCTTAAATTAACAAAAAAAATTGTCTTCCTTTTATTACATTTTGCCAAAGATAAGTGTAACATGAGCACCAGGACGCAGCAGCATGTTTGTGTAAGAAAAAAATGTCAAATATTAATGAAATTGACTCAACTTCAGCTGTCCACGTTACCTGGTTCGCAGTGAGTGTCATTTGAACATGAATTGTTCGCTCTCTGTTTCTCGTTACAACACTCGAGTGAATTCTGATGTAGCGCCTGTCAACAGAGCAGTGGTTTAAAAAAAATGATGTAACACACACTCTTTAGATTCTTAGCTTGGGAACATATGCTTTGTGTACCTTAGTTACAGGTGTCTCGGGTCTGATAAGAATCACAGTAGCAGCCAAGACCAAGAGGAATGACAGAGCCATGTTCAAACCCTTAAAGATGACAGACTGGATTAGATACAGACCACAGCGTAGATGCAGACAACAAGAAACACCAGGCATAAACAAACTGACCGGGTGGACGTTTATCTATTAACTGTGTTGTGTAGATTATTATTAGGATAAACAGAATCATTCAAAGAAATTTAAGGTCATTCTCTGTCTCTGTAAATTGCCATTTGTTGACCAAACAAAACTTAATAACAAGCACTGGGCGTCAGCTTCCTCTCTGTTGTGGTGTTGCAAACAGTATTAAAATCGGTCAGCTGCAAAAGTTGAATCTAATGTCTGGACAGATTTGTTTACTACATTCTTTAATCACATACGTGTTGATTTAAATCTTGATCTTGACCATTTTAAACCATTTCATTTAGTTTTGTACAGCTAACACGTAGACATTTGATCTTTGTTTGGCCTCTTTTGGTAAATGAAATAAAGACATGCAGCATATCTTACCTCTTGATGTAAGGTAGCAGTTTTATCAGTACACCGCACCTCAGGTATACTTTTAATGAGTCAATACATTTGAAACAGCCCTCTTAATAACCTTTTGTGTCTGTGAAAGGCTGATACTGTTACTTATAGAGGTGGCATCTTGAATTTGAATCATTTTATTAATTGATTCATTGTTTGGTTCAAAAATGGTCAATCACAAACACTTTCAAATGTCTTGTTTTATCCAGAATTCAAAGATATTTGGCCTAATTTCATAAAAGACTAAAGAAACCAGCAAATATTCACAATTAAGGAGTTCATCAGGACAGTTGGTAATCATTTTAATAGTTGATAACAAACTGATTAACCAACTAATCAATGCAGCTCTCTATATGTTATTGTTACACTAAAGGTGTGGTTTCAAACACACCTGCCACTTTCCTGTCTGTCTTAACGTTACAATGATCTGTTTTTACACTACAAAGCAAATATTTCACATATACCGAGCAGAGAAACGCAGATAATCTCTCCAGAGGCAACGACGTGAGCTAGCATCAGCTGAGCAGATGGTTAGCCTGCTAGCTTAGCACCAGTGAGTGATGAAGTTGTGATTGTGCAGCAGACACACACAGCTACGATCGGTGAAGCAGACCTGTTCATCACATTTACACCCCCCTTTTCTTCTTAACATTATCAGCTCTGTTTACAGCTACAGACTGCTGTATGAGCAAACACTAAAAAGTTCACTCACCAGATAAAAAGCAGCCTGGGTGTGATCTTTAATCGACCTCAGATCCCGTCAGCCGCTAAGGTTTTAAAAGACAGACAGACAGACTTATGTTTATCGGTAAGCTTCCCATCTACAAACCTCTGCATGCAGCTCAACCACAGATCATCCTGCAGTGTGTAGCTCACAGTCAGCCAGCCTTCTTTCAGCACTTCCGGGTCCGAGTTTCTGACACAAAAAAACAAAAAAACAACCCACATCAGCTGAGTCTGAGTGTGTAAATAAAATAAATAAATGAGATTCAAATACAGGGCTATGAGAGCATAATGATATTATCTTACATCTTAATGATAATAATTAGAATTATTAACACAATTTAATGATGATAAAAAACAAATAAAATAATAAAAAAAATATAAACATAAACAAATAAGATTCAAATGCAAGGTTATCAAAGCATCATATCATAATACATCTATCATAATACATCTTAATAATAAGAAGAAGAATCACGAACACAATTTAATAATTATAATAAACAATAAAATCATAAAAAATGTAAATATAAACAAATAAATGAGAGTCAAATACAGACATGATGATAGTACATCTTCAGCAGTTACATCATCATGATTAGAAGAAACATGAACATGACTTAATAATGATAAATAACATTATAATTGTAGTAGGCTAATACTATTATCTAACAAATAATAATTTGGAAATTCTAGTTTTATGAAGCGTACTGAAAATGTAGGCTATGTACAATGTTCCAGTGAACATTAAACCAAATCGACCCATTCATATTTTCATAGAAAACATTTGAAATTTGGCCCTTGTCGATTAAATGTTGATTAAAGACATCAAATGTGTCACTGCGGTATTCAACTTATTGTGAAATCAACTCCAAGTTTTTAACAATTAGTTTGACGTTTGACGTTGGCATTACCAAGTCGTAGTTTAGAGTTTTCCGACGACCCGTGGATGCATCAGCTTCGCCTCGCTCACACGGCGGGAGAATCGAAAACTCATCATCTTCGTCACATAATATCATAACGGTGAGTTCATTTCATCGTTTAATAATTAAATCAGACAACCTCTGTATACTACTAAACTTAATGTAACTATCCTGACAAAAATGCCTCTAGAGTAGTTAACAATAAACCAATGTTTAAACTGAATTTACGTTGATTAAATTTAGATAATGAAGCTTTTACTAAATTAGCTAACGCTGTACATTAGGCAGGTAGCTATATTAACTTGTTATAGGTAGTTATATTAAACTATCATCTTTACAAACAGGAAACCAAAAGTCATGAGTCACATAAGAAACATAAAAGAAATGCTGAACATCCCAACTGGAAGCAGGTGGCTGGCTATCAGGTAAGTTAACTTAATTAATGGCTAAATTTAAACTCTGCTGTTAGCTACTTTTACCCAGAGCTCTGTTGGGAGTTGTTAATTTTTCCGTCTGAAACAATATTTGGATACAATACTATGAACTGTGCAGACTAATATTTATATGTTGACCTAATTTCTACAAACACTTTCTTTGTTTTGCTGTGGAAATAAAACAACCAACAGTAATGCGGCCACCAGCGGCTACTCCAGCTGCACAGACTCCCAGTTTTTCCTTGGGTCTCAATTTTGGCCAGAAAATTCACAAGTTGCATCGCAGGATATGAGTATGTCATCCAGGGCCTCCCAGCACAGTTCACAAGAGGTGAGACTAACCATTTATAGGTCTTTCTTGGTGGTGTGATAATCTCCATGCATGAAGAAATCAGTCGCAGTGGTTTAATGCCATTGTAGCATTTATAAGTAACTGAGCTGAATAATTAAGAAAAGTCATGATGGCATTTGTTGTCAAAGTGTGACCTTATGCAAATCTAGAGCAACAAAATATAACATTTCAGCATAAATGGTTATAGTTGTCGAACTTATTTGTTGACATAAAATTAATTTCCATATATTATCTTTCAGCCTTTCAAATGTGAGGTTTAGTTTACCATCATGTATGATAATAAATCTTTGTATTAGCTGTCAAGTAATCAGTCATATTGATTGATATTCACGCAACTCATAGGATTATGAGTGAGTACAATTTAATTTATCATCTCTCAGCTTATTTGTCTATTTATATCAGTTAATGTCTGCATTTTATCACTATGTAGGGGAGTGATCCAAAGTTTGCAAGCACTTATCACGTCAAACCTCTTCTGGACAAAACCAAAGCTTTTGGATTACTGGATAAATTTGAGGTGGACAAGAAAAAGGCGAAAGATAAAACAGACAGGTACCTCCCTCTCTGTATTAAAGGACATTTCCAGTCATAATCAGTGTTTGCCTATGAAATCACGTCACCTATGATCCGTCTAAAAAATGCTAAAAATGTGTTACTTACACAACACTTCTAAAATATATCTTGTTTGCTTTATCAGTGATATTTTCACCAAAGAATGTCTTAATATTCAAGAAACTCTTAATAAGGTAAGTGATTATATAGATACCTATTCTGTTGCTTTTTCTACTATTTTTCTACTTCATCTTTTCTAGGTGTAAAATGTCTAAAAGAAATGCTTCAATATTTTTCAGATTCAACAAGTGGTAACTGGCACAGAGAAAAATACTGCAGTGTGCCAAATAGTCCTTGAAAAGTTTAACAACTTTGCATCAGCATGTAAGTTTCCTAACAGGATCTATTAAATCCTATTCTTTACTTTACTTATTATTAATGCAATTAAAAATGCCTCCTGAATTACTGCATACAACAACAACTGAAGTGGTACATTACATACTATTTAGAAAAAACAGGCAGTGAGTAGGTATTTCGTATGACCAGTAGATGATGCTCTTTGCCCAATCTATAATTTAATTGTTCATTGAAATGAAGAATTTGCCAGTGGGTTTTTATGTATTCATCTGTCCTTTTATTTATTTCTCCCAGTGCAAAATAATTTCAACAGTCTCCAGAGTGACATTTCACAGCAGTTTGAGAGTTTGCTAAATAAGGTGAATTCTCAGAAAGAGGTGATGACAGAACTGAAAGAAAGGGTTCAAAAGGTGAATTGTTTGTAGATGAGTGCAGTTTCAGATTAGCAAATTTTAGTAACTAATGTGTCTTATTGGTGATGGTATTGTCTGTTGTTGTTCTTCAGAACAGGGACACAACTGCTCAACTTGATTCAAGTGTGCAAAGCTTTAAAAAAAATTTGCAGGAAAAGGAACAGGAAAAGGAACAAGGTGTGCTCGATGAGGTCCTGAAGCTGCTCAACGCTTTAGTCTCAGAGCATTTTAAACCCAGTCCTGGGAAGGTAATGGACTCAGCCAGTCAGACGTCACCATGCCTGGGGAACAAGCTGGAAGACACACAGTTTACATCATACAATGTAGAACGCAGTCAGGTTGAAGTTCCCCCTCAGGATCCCAGCCGCATCATCGGAAAAAGGAAATCCACTTCGAGAGGCACGAGGAGGAGATACAAAAAGAGACCACTGGTGCTCTCACAGAGGAGTAAGTCAGACGAAAATAGTCAACCTGTCATGAAATGTCACAAAAACCAAAGTGTTTCTGCACCTTGGCGTGGGCATCATGATCTGAACAGGATAACCAGCCAGGAAAACTTCCAACCAGACTGCCGAATCCCACAGAAAAGAGAGGCCAGATCCAGTAATGCTGCAGGATGTTTCATCACCCCTCTCAGCTGTTGGTCTCAGGACAGTAGCAGCTCTGCCTGCCTCGCAGGAGCCGAACCCATCATAGAGAAACTGTCAGCTGAGACTCCAGTGGAACCTGAAAGCTTCTGGCAGTTATTTGACATGAACTGTGATTCTGATGTAGGCTTTTAGATGATTACAAAATAACTCACACAGGAGGTTTTGTTTTCTTATTTCTGTATCCAGTGGAAGAAAAAAAAATGATTTGGCTCTTGTGACCCATGTTCTTAGTTTTAAAGTTTATCAGTTTTTGAAGAAGGAACACATTTTTTTTTTTTAGTGGAGAAGAAATGGAAAGTTGTAGATACTAATGACCAGTAATTTTATGATTAGTTGTGCATTTGAAATGAGAATCTTGTTCAAGTTACTTTTTTCTGTTAGGGTTCTCTACTGACATTTTAATTTACCTTTATCTGTATTCATTCTGCTGACTGAGGATTGCAAAATAAACAGAAAAATTCTGAAATGAAATCAGCCTCTTTGGATAGTCATTGGAAACCGAATGTATCTGATGTATAATTTCTGATATCACTTATTGCTGACTATGTAAAAAATACTATAGAGCTTTGATCGAATCTATAGTAATGTGTCAGGCAGCCTTTCTGGTGTCATTTTCCTCATTTGTCAGTGTTGGACCCCTGCTATACTGAAAATTATTAAACTAATATAACTTATTAGATTGATTTATCAATGAGTTTACACTAAATATCAGAGACACTTAATCAGTACAGTTCAGCTGTATCCTAAAGAAAATCTTCCAAAACTAAAATGTAAAAAGGTTATCTTTTTTCAATGTTTTTTAAATAAAAATATTACCTTTTTATTGCTGTTTATCCAACAAATTTACTTATTGTACATTGACAGCATTAAAAAACAAATGTCTGTGTTCAAACAATGACTCTACACAACATGGCTAAAGTGCTTGTTTATTAGAAAAAAATGTTTATATTTAGGCCAGAAGTGCATAATTACAACTACAATTAATGCCTCTTGTCAGTGGAGATCATTTCCTTGTGTTGTTGATCATACTGCTTCAGCTATGCACTACACAACTTATGTTTTGGTATTGGTACACAATACCTTTCATGTATCTATTGAAACACTCCAGTACAGAGTAGTATCGAAACCGTGCCTGTCAAACGATACCTGCAATCGTTTCTTTTTGTACCCAGATCAAGAAAAAAATGTTTACACAGCTCAAAATACTTCATTGTACAGGTTTGTACAGCTATGTAATAAATATTTGAGCACTTTCAAAATGTATTAGTGTAAAAATCTTTTCAATGGGAAGGAGGGATGACATTTATGTAACCGATTGTTTTCTTTTGTTTGAAAAAAGTATCGAATTATCGGTATCGTTTTAAGGTTACTGGTATTGGTACTGATGTTGAAATGTTTTAAACGATACCCAGCCCTAACACAGGAAATTAATCTTTGAAGATGTTACACAAAAAGATCAAATGCAGCAAAAAAAATCTGTACAAGTAATTTTGTTCTCATTCTGACAGCATGCAAGTCATTAATTAACTGCAGATCATTATTCATGCAGAGCACTAAGACCTTTTCTGCTTGACAAAATGAAAGCTTTTGGCCCAGCAATAAGTGCATTAATGATTAATAATTTTCACCACAAATTCTCAAACAGACTTTGATCAGGGATGATGTGTCACATTTTTACTAAGTCTCCAGGTGGGGACATGAGTCCTCTTGGGTTGAGACTTGCCACTAAGCACACATCGTAGTTGTCATGCATCAGAACGTGTCGAGCCACCAGTGTCCACCTGTTCTCCCATGGATCCAGCTCCAAAATGTCTTTTGTTATATCATCATGACGACCTGAAAGAAAAGGGTCTTACACTCACACAGAAACATGGCGCGTTGTGTAATTTTCCTGCTGTATGAATAGATAAAAATTTCCCCTTACCTGCTTCTTTGTAGTATCCACACACATAAATCTTTCCTCCCACCACTCCTGCATTTGAGGCATTGCTACGAAGTGAAAGCTGGGCACAGGGGAGAGGAGGACCATCCCTCCAGTAATCTCCATCTGGATTGTAGATCTCCACAGCATCGAGACAGCGGCGGGATTGCCCTCGATCAACACCCTCACAACCAATACCGCCTAAAGGTGCAAACTGGGTTTATTGTGAAAGATTTTTCAAACACATTCTTACAGAATCAGTGCAATTAAATTTATTTGGTAGATTCATGACAATATTCTGTCAATATATACATGATAAGAGATTTCAAGTCCAAAAACATACGACAAAGATAAGATAATGTGAGTAAATTAACCGAGCAATCTTACCAATCACAAAAATTTCACCGTTGAGCACAACAGCACTGCATCGGTACTTTGAGTACTTCATTGGACCTAGCTCTGTCCACTTGTTTGTGTTTGGATCATACACCAGAAGGCGATTACTAAGATGTTCAGGCTCATCATCCATCCGGTATGACTGGACAGCAAAGAGTGAGAAAAGGTATGACAATTTAGGACAAGTGCAGTCAGAGAAAAGTGCTGATACAGTAATATGGACTCATATTACTTTAAGTGTATAAATTGTTCAGATTTCACAAGAAGCAAAACTTGTTTTTACATCACCTGTGGAGTTCGACCACCAATAACATAAAGGCGATCTTTCAGCCTGACCACACTGTGATAAGCCAAAGGCATTGGCAATGGGGCTGCACTGCGCCAGGGTCCTCCCTGCAGAGACCACCGTTCCACACAGTTAGTGATGAGAAGCTGGTTCTTCAGCTTCATCAGTCCACCAATCAGGTACAGAGTGTCGCCCAGTGATCCTAGACCATAAGAGTCACGGTACTCTGCTGCTGTCAGGTGCTCCCAGGTCCCTTGGGCTTCTACTTTGTACCTGGCAGTCCCAGACAATAACAGTTAGTGCCACTTGTGTGAGAAAGATTCATCAAATATATTGCTTAATATCTTTCTTACCTGTAGAGCTCAACATTCACGTCCTTCTGCCTAGCCATTCTGCGAGCACTGGCCTCTCCTGATACTATAATATTATTGTCTTCTGTTACAACCCCAGCACACACATACCCTAGAGCATCTCCATAGCGAGGTGAAGTGATGTAGTAAATTCGGCCTGTGGATGGGGCAAAACAAAAGCTGCGCTCACTATAGTTGCCATATCTTGATCTAATCCCACCACTGTCGTTACCCACACAGAGCAGCAGATCTGTGGTCTCCATCCCATACCGCAACTTTAGTTTGCGTGGTGTAGCTGAGGGATGCATTGCTGTAACCTGTAAAGCTTCATTCAACATCTCCAGACATTCAGCATCGGCTAACAGAGCTGTATTCCTCTTCATCGCCTCCTTTAAATAATCAGGGCATATCAGTGGCAGCCGGACCTTTCTCAGGAGCTCTGGAAGATGCCTAGCACGTACTTCTCCATCCACCAGAGTGTTGTGTTTGACCCAGCGAAGGACTACGTCCAAAATGGTCTCTTCTCGTGAAACATTAAGGTCATCAGAAGAGAGGAGCTTTCCAAGCTGATGGGCCTCCAACTCAACCACCTCCTCACTGTGGCAGACTTGGACAAAGTGCTGCCTCAAGAAGCGCTGAGCATGGTCGCACAGTTCCTCTGCACCAAGGTCACGGGCAAAGTAATACACACCAAGGCAGTTGGAAGCATCCATGTTCTCAGTCATGTGCTGCTGGCAGCGAGCAAAGACGTCGTCCATCTGCAGGATAAAAGCTGCAATAGAGATACCTTGTACATTGGCGTTTGTAAGAGGAAGATCTGAGCAATACATGTAGTTCAAGAGGAGAGCCAAACTGTCTGCCGGGGTGTCATGCAGGAATATTTCTCTGTTGTTGCACTCACGCAGGCCACATGTGAACATGACGCGAAAGTATGGGCTGAAGGCAGATAGAACAACCCTGTGACAGGGGAAGCTAATCCCCTCAGCAACCAGCACCACATCTGTCAGATGCTCAGATTCCCTCATCTTCCTCAGCTGGTCAAGCAGGACCAGCCCATGCTTGGCTGAAAAATCCATTTATTTTAACTTTTTAAGAAGAAGAATATTTACAAAATTATACAGGGGGTTTTAGGCATGGAGAAAAAAATAATGAGGAGGTTTTCTCTGAAAAACAAAGAAAAAAAGAACAAAATAAGTTGTTGACATCAATATAATAAACTATATTTCAGTGTGTGAGTAAAAACAGATTTTGTACTTTTATGTTCATCCTTCTTGACATTAAAATGTGGACAGAAAATGAGTAATACTTTAATTTTAACTTTACTTACTTTACTTCCATTAACTACAGGTTTTAGCAGCCATCATTTAAATAAATCTTTCTACTTCACATTAGATATAACAATTACTAGCAACATTTCACTGGTCTATATAACATGTGCACTTGCCTAAATTAGTACTATAGATGCCCATGTCCTGTACTGTAGCATTCAATTGCCCTGTAAAAGTTCTTACCACGGTCCTCAGCTCCTCTTGTCTGCTGATATCTTAGATTTAAAAGGACAAGTAAATATCCATGTTTTTCATCAGACTGCATGTGTTGACGCTGCTGAATGTGTCAGTCAGGGGGGGTTAGAGAGGGACTTCGCAATTGCATGAGACAAAGATATGTACCCCCTCCACTGCTGTGGCCCTCTGAGCTACTAACCCAAAAATAGACTTTGTTGCTGTCAGTAAGTGGGTCAAACTATTTGAGTGGTCAGGAAAGAGTAGGTTTGCATGCACTGAAAGAGATAAATATTGCAAATTATTTTGTCATTTATAACTTATTTCTCCTTTGTTAAATTTAAAAATATGTTTGGGTTAATTGTCTGTGCTAGTTTACTTGATCCAGTCACATGCATGTAGCTCAGGAATGACTGAAATAAACATCGCTCCCAGCTTGGATTCAGATTTCATGACAGTGTTTTCTTAAAGGCCCAGTATACAGCATGCCCACATGTTTTGGAGGTCAAACCTTGTGTTTTAAGTTTAATTCGTAAATTTGTAAATTAAATGTGTTTACACAGTTTACTTTTGTACTCACAAGCATTTCGTTGGACATTAACTGGCTACTGGTATATTTCAAGTACTACTTTTTGACGTAGTCCTCCATAAAAGACTAGTCCACTGTGGTTTGAACTTAAGGTGAATTTTGATGGTTCATTAGCTTTGCTTCTGCTTTTCAATGGAAAAACAGAAAGGATGGAAATACACTTGCCACACATCCGTTAAAATCCAACAAGTTAATTTTTCCCCCTTTCGGACCATAATTACACCATTTGTTTATGCTAGTCGCCTTTGCAGTCACTGTCATAAAAAAGCTTACTAATCATTACTCTACCTACAAGATCTTAGCTTAAGTTAACCATTAGGAAGTATGATATGCTTATGCAGATACAGTTGTTCTTGTGGCAGGAGTACAGCAGCATTGGCTTTTGCTAGACAGATTTGAGGACAGTTTACAGAACAAGGTTTTTAGGATAAATCTACTATATTCATATTAAAAGATAAGAGAGATTAACGTTGTGCAGACTTTGACAGATTCAGCCCTAATGACCTCTACACACAGATATGGGAAGTACAGAGTGGAGAGGGGAGTGCTGGATGAGCAAAGACTGGAGGAGTTAACACAGAGAAAAACATACTCTGACTCTCATCCTTCTTTAACTGAACGACTTAAAAATTCCTTAAGGTAAGATTAACTTAATGGCTTGATTTTGTGACTTCTATACTTTATGTACTGTGGATGTAGATGTCTGGTCTGATCATGTCAAAGATGATAAAGGGTATACTTGTATATGAACCCAATACAATATATCAACACTTTATATATTTTTGAAATACCCAAGATGGTCTCTTATTAATGAGAAGACAATTTTCAGATATTATACTCAAGGGGAAAATGGCACATATATTAATGTTCTTTGTATCACCTCGTTTCAGAATTTATGATCTTTCTAAAGTGGGACAATTGTTTCAACAAACATCACCACATCACCTTAATCCTCGCTGCTCTGCATTGGCTCCCTGTCCATCTTAGAATTGATTTTAAGATTTTATTGATTACATTTACAGCATACCTAGGTCTCGCTCATGGTTATATTTCAGACATGCTGATTCCATATGATCTTAAGCAATCTTAGATTCTCAGGTGGGGCCCTTCTGGCTGTTCCAAAGTTGAGATTGAAATCTAGAGGTGACTGTGCTTTTGCCATCAGGGTCCCTCAGATTTGGAATAACCTGCCTGAGGAAATAAGACTTGCTGAATCAGTAACTTCTTTTAAATCACTT
>JANJYQ010008834.1:3051-14663 GCA_024605255.1 Rastrelliger kanagurta | reverse complement strand
TGACATCTTGTGAAACCTCACTTCATTGTGTGAATTTCTTTTGAGGAAGACCTTGATCTAAACCTCCTTGATCTGACGCCCCTCGACTGTGAATATCAGATTTATGTGTACGTAACAGGAACGTATCAAAAGGGTGCTTGTAGTAGAAGGACAGACGGCTTTTATGAATGTTTTCTATAGAGTCACTCAATAATAGGCCCCACATTGTACCAAAGAAGTGAGTGGGATAAATTTCTCATAGTCTTATTTGACTGTATTTCCGTTCATATTACTAAAGTCTGTTTTAATCTAAATCCATTACCTGAACCTTTTACACAACCATCATAACAAAATTGAATTATTCAATTAAAGAAAACACAATGTCTCAAGTGATCAAAATATCTATATTGCACAGACTTCAAACACTACACCATCGGGTTTGTTCATCTTTCTGCACAGCTGTACATGTCAGATCACATTGTTTCCTCTTCATAACCTGACCGCACGCTCATTAGTGACCTATTTCATTTCATTTCAGCCTCTGATGACAGCTATTCCTGAAGAATGGCTTTTGTGTTGTGTAGTTAAGGAGTTGAGTCCGCTTCCAGCACATGTTGCCTAGGATCTGTAGCCATGCACTACGGAGGAAAATTTGTTATTACGCAATCCAGAATGCAACCACCCCCACGTTCCTTTTAATAAGCCGTTTCCCAAAACAGAGTCCACACTGGACCTGTTTTTTTTTTTTTTTTTTCCGTCCTGATAAATTATTTAGACTGCAGAATAGACATGAGCAAAGCATTATTATCATAACAGCTTGAACAGTAATAATGCAGACGAGGGATGAGTAATACATGCTTCTAATGGCACAGGTTGGTGTTTCATTTATAAAACTGACTTCCTCAATTACTAATAAGCATGAATTTAAATTGTGAATACCCTGAGTGGGAATTAAGACCTATTTGTGCTATTATATAACAGGCACACAGTGAGCAAACATCTCTCAGATGTGCATATTGATGACGTTACTCATTACTTTTGTGTCGATTTGATGGTGCAAGGCAATGATGAATTTAGTGGCAAAGCACATCTAAAGGAAAGACAATGAAAGCAATTCAAGATCATTCATCAAAGCCTCTCAAAGCTAAAAACCACAAAACCATGAATATAATCAGTAACGTCATCTCGACACCGATGCTCACTTTAAATTTAACTGCAGAGGTCATTTCTGTTAAAGAAATGCTACAAATCTTGATTTACATTTTTAACCCTAAGTAAAAAGCCATGCTATTTTTGACTTCCCTTTGAGGGGAAAGCTTTACATAGAAATGTTGTTTTGACTGTAGTTATGTCATTAAGATATTATCATGCTCATTTGGGTGTTGTACCTTATGTCATTCTTATGAAATGAAGGGAAATTGCTGCTATTAGTGTCGTTGTGAGATGATTAGGAGGAGGAGGAGGAGAATGATGATGATCATTGTGTTGTGGTGATCATTATGTCTTATTAGCAGTAGCTAAGATGTGTAATTGTGAAGCCCCCTCTAAATAACTGGGCCGATTACCTGCACAGTAACGATCTGTCACACCAGCAGTTATTGAGCTCCAGAGGTGCATGACTGCATGGTGAATTTTTTTTCCTCAAGCCAGAAATGTTGATTTACTGACATCTCTGGCATCTTTTGAGTCTCTGATGTCCACTGAAGCTGTTTCTAGCTGCTGTCATTGTTTTTTGGACAGTATAGAGCTGTCAGTGTGCCAGGTTTTTAAACAAAACACTCCTTTCTTCATTCAGCTTGTCATCTCCACATTTGCACTTACTTGTATGTATAGACCAGTGTATCTTTATCCAGTTTGCATCTAACTTTGTTTCAAGCAAAAGGAAAAATAAGGCCCATTCAGGCTGTGCCTTCGAGAGAGAGAGAGAGCGAGAGAGAGAAAGCCCTCCAGCTTGGTCAGCCTAGTAACCGGGCTCTGTGCAGCACACTCAGGGAAGCAGAGCCACTTGCTTGTGCAGCAAGTCCCATCCCCCTCCTTCCACATTCCCTCTCTCCCTCTTCTCTCCATATTGTCCTCTTGCCCATTTCCCTCAGTGTTATAAATTACAAACGACACAAACCTCCAGGCCTAATGCCCTGCCGTGGACGCCTTCCAAGTTGCACTTTTTGGAGAGCCAAGAGGCTGGCTTCATTGATAACACCGGGCACACTGTCCGTCTCTCCATTTACTGGCAAGAGGAAAAGCCCGAGACGGGCCCTTCACAGGCCCGAAAGACACCAGCGCTTTTTTACAATCAGCTGATGGAGCCTACTTTTCTGAGACTTCAGCAGTGTTTCTCTTCAGCTGGCCGCGTAGCACACATGAATAATGAATAAAACAACAAAAAAGACTGAACTTCGAAACTTTATACTTAGTCTTACACAATGTCTTATGATTTAATCATTAAATGGAAGTTAATGGATTTTAGAAGTCTGAAGGAAACAAAAAAAAAGCCTTGGACACATTTGGAAAATTGATTCATCACCGTTATTGTTTCTGAGAAATTGGCACCAGCAATCTCAGTGGTGCTGTGTGCTAACAAAGCAATATCACAGGGGAAACCCACCCTTAAATATATTCTAATTAAGGTAAGATATCCAGAGATAAAACAAAGTGAACTTTCACAGCACAACATTTACTTGTTTTCCTTATTTTATTTCTTTATCTGAGCTTTTTCTGAATATGTACACATCTTCAGGTTGTATAGGGTTGTTCTTATCCTACTTTGATTATTTGGAAGTAAAATCTGAAACCAAAGCTGTAGGGAGCCACTCACTGATTCAGTGATGTTGGACCAAAGTCAAAATAGTGTCCCACGAGCTAGTATTACAGCACCTGGTAAAAATGACCCGATTCAAATTCTTGTCTCACATGTGACACAGATTGGACATGTGTTATGTAAGCGTAAACAGAGGAGAAGCTGGTGAATACGCTGTTTTTTTTTTTTCAATGTGTTCAATGTTCTAAATTGGACTAAGAGCAGATCCCTGTCTATGTGGTCCTGATTTAAATGCACAGATGCATTTTTAGGTCATTCAGTTCTCTTGGTATGGCTGCACTTTTTTTTCCTCTCCCCGGTGTCTCCCAGCTAACAGCGAGAGGGGAAACTGCTAGTAGAGCCCCACCATGGGCTGTAGGCCCCTGCCACTGCTCCAACTGACCCTTCAGACCCAAATCCAGGCTCTGAGCCTCTACCCCATCCGCAGCTGACCCTCCAGCTTGAATTATTATTCCTGTCCTGTTTCTAACCATTGCAGATGGTGATTTCACTAGAGGATGTTTTTGAGTGTGAACACAGAAATCCCACTTTTGAAAGCAGATGCTCAAAGGACAACTAGCTTGATAATCAGACTAAAAGTTTTAATCTCTGAATGAATTAAAATAAAAATCAGAATTGAATAACTGGGATTTAAGCACCTGTAATGTAAAGGTAGTAAACAATCAGTTAATCAAGTCTTTATTTCCTGATTTCCTGACAGTGACAGTGTTTCTACATACTAGCTTTAAGTTATTGTTATTGTCATTGGCATAGCAGCATAACTCTGTTTTAAGGTGGATTTTTGGCTTTGCAGAAAAAGCAAGTTCAAGTAACAAGTTTGAAGTGAATTCAGGGGTTTTATAGCGTAGGAGTTATTATATAGTAATCAGTAATCACCACATAACAGCTGAGTGAAATAACACTGACAGAGAGATGAGATTCAAAGTTTTAATGGATGCATTATTAATTATTTCAGAGGACTTCTAGGAAATGTTGATTAATGTTCTATGCCAAATTGCAGCACTGAAATGGACAAATATCATGTGGAATAGTCATTATTATCATTACTCACAATAAGATTAGATTTTTATAGCACTACTGTGGCAAAATCTATCGTCCCTTTTGCATAATCTATCATTTTAATTGACTGATACTTCAATGACTACCATGACTCAAAGCATCAGTTATTAACTTTGAAAACCAACAGCGCTGTGACACCTGAAGGTCTACGTCCAGTCACACTGTATGAAGTGCGTTAAAAAAGTCATTATTTGAAATGGGAGAGCATGAGATTTAAGCAGAATAGCATTTCATAGTTTGGATTAGAAGGTTGCCTAATTATGAAGTGTTGAAAGGCTGTTAATTGGCAGTGTGAATTAATCTGAAAAAAGAAGCATGATCATATTTTTCACATCCTGAGGGTTTATACAGAAGCGCTGGAATATGATTTTATAACAAGTCGATTATTACAGATGTTATTTGTCTGTCTGGATGTCATGAGTAATGTAATAAAACAATGTAGGATGCTGGCCGTCCATGCAGGTTTAATGTTTTCTCCCAACAGCCCACATTCTCAAAGCTTATTGCACAAAGCACGGGAGCTTTTTTATTGACTACTTAGCTCATTCTAGCTTTAAGGATTTCGCCCTGGCTAATTGTTTTTATTAAGGTATTAATTATGAGTTTTAAAGCTCCAAGTACTCTGTGCCAAAAATGTGTGTTATCAGGTGTTTAATTAGCTTGTCACAAGCGAAGAGCGCGTCCAGTGATAGGATTGCAGTAGTGAAGGTGCTTTGTGACACGTTACTCCTAAAGTTTATTGTTCCAAGCAGGTTTTCAAAAAGTAATTTTAATAAACCATGCTTAGTGAGTGTCACTATTATATTATTTACACCTTTCTGTTTCTACTGTGTCACAACATACTACTCTACTGGCTAGTAAAGGATTAAGCAGAACTTAAAGTGACTTAAACTAATTAGAAAAAAGACTTACTGCACTCCTTCAAATACACTAACAAATTAGTAAAATAGTTGTACATAACTTAAAACATGTCATTGCTGTAATTCATTTCTACAGGATATAATAAAGCTTAAAGAAACAGCATCTGTGGCTCTGGTGCAGATTACCTTATATGGTTGTGAGCACAGGTGTCAGTTTTTTTTTTAAATTTTTTGCAGCACAGATGAATTTATTATACACTAGCTAGACAGGAAATAATGAGATGGAGGGGGGGCGGGGGGGGGTGCACGCAGCAAAAGGCCGTCCCAGCAAGGACCCAAACTGGGGTTGTCTGCCCACAAGCAAAGCTCAATGTGGCAAGTGCTCTACCCCTACAGCATCATTGCATGTCACAGGTGTCAGTTTTTTTGTTTTTTGTTTTTTTTTTGCCAAAACATTCCAGGAAATTATTTTACCTTTTACCTCCTCCATAAATACAGCAGTAGCCATTTTTACATTTCTATTTACTTGCTGGTTAATCAAGTGAGATGCAGTTTGTTAATGTGTGTTTAACAGGTGTTTGAATTTTTTTTTCTTTTACTTTGCACCTCATGTCTTCATGCTAAGCTAGGCTAAACACACCCTGATACCTGCTCTGTACTTTATATCAGACATACAGTTAGTAAGTGCTGTATCGAATCAGAAATTAAGCAAACACACATATTTCCAAGTACAAAGCTTCCTTTCTTAAGCCAGAGTACAGATGCTGGTTGTTTTTTTAACTCCAATACAAGTTAAAGTTCTACAGTCAAATCTTTTCTAAAGTTAAAGTACTTATTTTTAAAAATACTTATGTATTAAAATATGTATTATATGTACTTATGTATCTAAATATTTATTATTATTGCCACAGTATCTTCACCTATAGAAACATACTGTACTGGATAAAGTATTTGTAGAATCTTCAATGTAAAAACTTTGAATAATGTGACAGAAATGAAATAACTAACAAAAAAAAAGAGGCGAGTCATTTTCATGTTTTTAAATATTACTCTATTTTGGTTCGGGTTAGCCATTATGTAGTTGCTTAACAGAGTAAACACCGAAAGCGGAAACTGTTGCTATTCTTTTTAGAAAACTGAAATGAACCCCCCCCCCCCATCATGATACTGGAGTAAAGTACAGATCCCCTGGAAAATATACTTAAGTACAGTAATCAAGTAAATGTATTTCCCTACTGTCCACCTCTGTATATTTCCCAAAAAAATCCTTTAATGTATTATCACCCTTCATAATAGTTTATTTTGACCTATAGTGGATATTATACAGGCATCCAACGGTAGCATAGCCAGAAATCATGATGTGGGTGGGCACAGAGAAAATCTCCAGGACGGTGTTTTGCCAAAATCTAGGCAGCTATTGCCATACTTGTTAAATCACAGGACCGTGAGGTAATGTTACAGGCACCAACTGGAGCAAACTGAAGCAGATTATTAGGCTTACCGAACAAACTATAATAAGCAATACTGTAGGGACAGAGAATAAAGATAGCTTACCTTTGATGATTACATATCAGCACTAAAACTACTTCACTGTATCCTGTTATTTAGTTCATTCTGTTTCAGAGAAAGTTCAGCCTGGGTGTCATCACTGATGTCCTGATGCCAGGTTTTATCCTACCAACAGCTGAAAAAAGTGAGTTTATTTATTACAGGATGATGAGTGTAGACACCACTCATCTTGGCAGTGTTTTTTTAATTAAAGAAATGATAAAAGAGCTTCATTACAATTTCCTGTGTATTTCTTTCTCTAAAGTGATCCACAGGCACTAAACATCCAACAGTTTATTGACCAGACTCCAGTTTCCACATTCTGATTTCCTGTCTAGGGTGTTGCTAATTGCTATTGCGCTGTAAACATGCCATTGTCAAAGTAAATATATTACATTCTGTCAGTCGTGAATCATAACTATAATCATATCAGCTGTACATACATTTCACTAATACTTAATGTACCAATCGGTCTTCTGTTCCTAAACTGGACCAAATGAAAGAAGCAGAAATCAATATGAGCACAGTGGTGAAACATGATAATCACATTTATTGCCAGCAGTAGAGCTTTTACTCACAGGTAATTTAATTTAATATCTGTGAGACTGGATGCAGTAGTTTCACAAATATTGCAAGTTCTAACTAACTAACTCTAACTGTTTTTGCTACTTTAAAACGCCCCCAGTTTTTTTTTTTTTTTTTTTTTTTATCATTGTTGTGTGATGTGCTCACCATTCAGCAGTTGCAACACTCGCATAACAGAGCAGCACCTGACCACAGGCTCATTCATTTATCTCCACTGGTTTCCCATTGATGCCTCTCTTTATGACTGAGGCCCAAAGGAATCTCCACCCAGGGGACCTTTCAACAACAAACGCAACCAGCTACGACAGCAAGCTGCTTCTCTGAATGAACAACAATGTCATTCCAGCAGTGTGTGCATGTGTGTGTGTGTATGCGTATGTGGCTGTACTGTATGTGTGTTTGTGTGTATGTGTGTGTGTGTGTGTGTGTGTAGTGAAACACCACTGGCTAGTAGCAGCAGAGTGATCTTGTGACCAAGGCCCCTTAATGTCGGTTAGGAGCCTCTGAGCAGACTTAACTTCTCTCTGTTACCCTAATTAGTCCATATCATGCTAACTTTATTGTTTCACACTAAACAACCCTAGGAGAGAGGTTCGAAACTTTGGTGATTGCACCTTAACAACAGACCAATCTGTATAAGTCAGTTTTATTTTGCAATTGAGATGTCATCGAACCAAAGTAAGAAGAAGTGAACAGGTACTGTGGGGCCCAGGTGTGTCCTCTCAGCTCATGGAATATTACTAAATGACTTGTGTCACTCCAACATAGCTCATTGGGTGAAGCTTGTAAATCTCTGGGTGCATGCTTTTTTTTGTGTCTCATTAAGGTAACGATATTCACACAGGAATAATGATAGGAATGTATTGTTGCATCATAAATGAATTTCCCTTGTGTCTTGAAGCATTGCAGAAAACTCACTTGTCACCCATACTTGCTTTTTATTGTAACACACTTATACTGTAATGTCTGAAAATGAATGTAGTATTGCAGTTTCCCAGGAATAATCCAATCCACTAAAGACATCATTCTGCATAGTTGGAGAGTGTCTCATCCTAGTAATTTTCTTTAGTCTCTGTGTTTAAAATGCAGATTGGACTAAAGACTTCAATCCGGCATCCATCTCTGTCAAAGTGTCACAGAGGCAAGACAAGACAATCCTTTATAATGTTTGCCAATCACAAGCCTCCAGAATAGCATTAATACTTAATGAATACTTATTACATAGAGTCTCCATGTCTTTGAAATCTGTTTGAAGGATTAATGCCATTGTTCCGAGGCTATTTTCTAATTTGGTGATATGGAAGGTAACGTTCCAAAATCACCTGCAGGTGTTTAAAGACAATATGCTGTTCACATCACTATCATGTCCTTCAGACCATTCAGTGATGCTGTGTGTTGTGTATGGGGAGGAAAAATGCTTTTATAACTTGTAGCTCTGCCCACTGTCACTCTGAAGGAGATCAACCATTCCTTTCCTCTATCAGTATAATGTTACTGTTGAGCTACAGTTAAGACAGACCGTGTCGCTGCTGTGTAGCTACTCCCCAAGTGTTCTTGTCAAAGATTTATTCTTCACATGAGTCTTGAGGGAATGTAAATAAAATCACATGAATATCTCTGCAGATCTAAGCAGAGAAGGGTGTTCTGAATAAATCAGTCTTTTAGAGCAAATCACATCTCACTTCACAAATCATAACGTCCCGCGTCAAAGAAGCCGATTGGTCGACTCAATTCCCAGTCTGGAACAAAACAAAAAAGATAAGTTTTTATGTCTCCTTATGTGCACATTCCTGCGACACTGTTTACAAAATGCTTTCTAAAATTTCCATATATGGCTGAGTTGCAACTTTTGAACAATTGCACTGTAAATTATGTTAATACTTATGCACTCCTTAAGTGGTATTGACAGGTGCATTACAGGAGAAAAAATCCCTGAAGAATCCCTTGTGTAGTCAAATTATTGTAGTGACATCACTCATAGCATTTCCTGCGAATGTCCACAGGTCCCATTAGTGCCACTGTGACACTTCCTGTTTGAATAAGAATACATTAGATAAAATAAATGAGATCTCTTCCAATGATAGCGGCATGGCTCCAGTGACAGCAGTGTTGGTCCTTCTGCCAGTCACTTGGCTGATTCACCAGTTTGGTCCAGACTGAAACATCTCAGTAACTATTGGAATCATTCCCATGAACATCTGTGCAGACATTCATGGTTCCCAGTTGTTGAAACCCTCTAACTGTGATGATCTACTGATTTGTCATCTTGCATTAAGTTGACGTATTGGATGGTTCACTGTAACATTCAGTCTATTCATGTACCCCTCAGGATCATTTTGTAACCATCTTGGTAGTCCCCTAACTTTTCATCTAGCACCATCATCAGGTCAAGTATAATTTTAGTTTGATACTTTGGACTCAACTATATTTGTGGTAATCAAATATCTCCACAATAATTGGATCAATGGATTTCAATTCCTTCCTTTTTTCATTTAGTGCCTATATATGATCAATAATTTAAGTTGTCATACTGACCAAAAAAACAAAAAAAAACAAACCCTGCAAAACAAATGACATCCCCATCACCCTTAGCTGTGCTTTGTATTAGCATTTAGTGGCACCATAACATGATAAGCTAAGATGGTGAGTATAGTTAAGATTATATCTACTTAACAACAGCATGTTTGCAATGTCATTGTAAGCACGTTAGCATGATGAAGCATTCCGTTCAAAACATGTGCAAGTACAGTGCAGCCTCACTTGCTGTCGACTCTTGTTTCTGTAATACTGAGGAAATAAGAAAGACACTTGTACACACAAACACACAAACAAAAACACATTCCACTAATGTCTCTTGATAATACAGGGCACGACACAGAATCATAGTACTTTATTAGATGTATTTTCAGTCCAAATGTTTGTAAATGAAGCTCTAAATAGTCAACATGTTACTGCATCAGACTAACATTGTTGTTCATGTCAATGGAAAAATGGGTCAAAATGGGTGGAAACTCTTTTTTTGTTTTTTTCACTGGAGGTAGATTTAGAAGAAAGACTATTCAACGGGTTCCCATCACCCTAACCCATCATCCACTATATTTGTCAGTGCTCAAATATTTGGAAAAATAGGGGGGAGAGCAAGATAGGGAGGGGGGGCAATGATGAGTGTCCACAACAGATACTGACCCCTCATACTCCCACCCCAAGTCTCCAAGCCTTACGTGCCTATTTATAGGGGAAAATTGCGCTATGGAAAAATATGACAAAGCTGCATTCCATAAATACACTGGGAATGGTGGAAAAGAGCACACGGCTTAGTCTCTGAAGGCCTGGGTGGAGGTTCTCAGGCTTGGCTTTTGGAGTATGGATGGATAGATAGATGGATGGATGATGTGTCAGTTTGGCCAACAGTTGGAGTGTTTTTAATTTGAGCCTTTGTCAGAGCTCAACGTCGGAGGTAAAATGAGGCAAAGATATTAGCGCTCGGTGTTATCCTCAGCTGAGTATTTTCCTCAGTATTTATTACCGTGATGGCAGACACTTTGGCACACTGATGGCTAGAGGATGTTATGTTGTTTTTAGTCTTTTATTTTTCATCCCCCCCTTTTCCTCATTTCTTCTGCAACAGTGTGTGTTACATAAATCTTAAAAGTGACTCTCAACTTTTACCTTCATATCCTCTTTGTTGTCCATTTTTCTGGGAATTTCTGGACATGTTTACATTTTATAATTTAAAGTTACTAAAGATATGATTTTTAAAAGCTTACCGTGGATTTAGAGATGGCAGTGTTGCTGGTCAGTCCGTCATATTCATATTCAGACCTAAAAAGATGAAGCCTTATGGCATCAGTGATCCTCTGAGCTTTCCTGTAATGCCACCATGAGATTGATGATTTTACCGTAACGTCTGAATGGATTGCTTTGTGTGCAACAGATGCAATAATTAAATTTAATTCAGGCAAGTAAGAGAAAGCTCTTATAAAAGCTAAGTAACTAGTATTAGGAGGGAAAACCCAGAAACATTCATGTTTGATGAATAGAAATGACTTTTTTCAGCCCTTTTCAAAATGATCTGTGAGACCGGTGGATTAGTTTGACCCTTATATTTCTAAAAAAAAACAAAACAGCTACAGCCCTGTTCAGTGGATTTGTTTCAGTTAAATCAAAGGAAATGAACAAATGTATTGTGGTCTCTGACTGTCTCCTCTGTGAGACTTCCTTACTCATCTTTGTCAAAATTGTTTGAGAAATCATACACGAGTGCCTTTTAATGACTTTAAAAGCTTTTCAGCTTTTGACCGGAGAAAACATACTTCCTTAATGGATGAAATTGAAAGTGAGTTGACCCCTGACCCTGATGTGTGCAGTGTGCCTGTGTGCTGGACTACCCAGCATGCATTCAGCCTCAGCCCAGCTAGACAGCCCCAGATGTCAGGCAGCAGTGGTGGCTTATAGGACCCCAGACGACTGGTCTTCACAAGGACACACTCTCCCTGAGGCCCGCTGCCAAGTTCCAGGCTCCAGAAGGTCCAGAGGGTCAGCCTCCCTACTCTACCTCCAGTCCCCCCCTCACAAAACCCACTGCCATAACAGCAGCTAAGGAGCTATGAATAAACAGGCTGTCATTGTCTCATAATATATTTATAGAGGACAGAAGCTGCATTTTTTTCTGTTGCTTGTGTGGTATTTTGTCTTTGTGGGAAACTGGAAAATATGTAGTCAACTTGTGGGACAGTGAGACAAAACGATTCGGAGTGGAGCTA